>WNWK01011150.1:0-66088 GCA_009830355.1 Cherax destructor | reverse complement strand
GTACCATACTCGCCTCTGGTATCACTGTACCATACTCACCTTTGGTGATCACTGTACCATACACACCTCTGGTGATCACTGTACCAACACACCTCTGGTGATCACTGTAATACACACCTCTGGTGATCACTGTCCCCAACACACCTCTTGATCACTGAATACACCCTCTGGTGATCACTGTACCATACACACCTCTGGTGATCACTGTACCATACACCTCTGGTGATCACTGTACCATACACACCTCTGGTGATCACTGTACCATACACACTTCTGGTATCACTTACATACTGCCTCTGGTGATCACTGTACCATACTCGCCCTGGTGATCACTGTACCATACTCATCATTGATCACTGTACCATACTCACCTCTGGTGATCACTGTACCATACTCGCCCTGGGATCACTGTACCATACTGCCTCTGGTGATCACTGTACCATACTCGCCTCTGGTGATCACTGTACCATACCGCCTCTGGTGATCACTGTACCATACTCGCCTCTGGTGATCACGTACCATACTCACTTCTGTGATCACTGCACCATACTCATCATTGGTGATCACTGTACCATACTCACCCTGGTGATCACGTACCATACTCGCCTCTGGTGATCACTGTACCATACTCGCCCTGGTGATCACTGTACCATACTCACCTCTGGTGATCACTGTACCATACTCACCTCTGGTGATCACTGAATACTCGCCTCTGGTGATCACTGCACCATACTCATCATTGGTGATCACTGTACCATACTCGCCTCTGGTGATCACTGCACCATACACACCTCTGGTGATCACTGTACCATACTCGCCTCTGGTGATATGTACCATACTCACCTCTGGTGATCACTGTACCATACTGCCTCGGTGATCACTGCACATACACACCTCTGGTGATCACTGTACCATACTCGCCTCTGGTGATCACTATACATACTCACTTCTGGTGATCACTGCACCATACTCATCATTGGTGATCACTGTACCATACTCACCTCTGGGATCACTGTACCATACTCGCCTCTGGTGATCACTGTACCATACTCATCATTGTGATCACTGTACCATACTCACTCTGGTGATCACTGCACCATACACACCTCTGGTGATCACTGTACCATACCTGCCTCTGGTGATCACTGTACCATACTCACTTCTGGTGATCACTGCACCATACTCATCATTGGTGATCACTGTACCATACTCCACCTCTGGTGATCACTGTACCATACTCGCCTCTGGTGATCACTGTACCATACACACCTCTGGTGATCACTGTACCATACTACCTCTGATGAACTTACCATACTCACCTCTGGTGATCACTGCACCATACACACCTCTGGTGATCACTGCACCATACACACCTCTGGTGATCACTGCACCATACACACCTTTGGTGATCACTGCACCATACACACCTCTGGTGATCACTGCACCATACACACCTCTGGTGATCACTGTACCATACTCGCCTCTGGTGATCACTGCACCATACACACCTCTGGTGATCACTGCACATACTCATCATTGGTGATCACTGAATTCGTGTCCTTTCTGCACACGAGTATCAGAGAGAGTACATTACATTGAGTCCACATCAAACCTTGAAGTTGCAGTACTAGTGACTAGTGCAGTACTAGTGGACTAGTGCAGTTACTAGTGGACCCTCTGCTGTCTTCAAGAAGGCGCTGGACACGCACCTAAAGTCAGTACCGACCAGCCGGATGTGGATCGTACGCCGTTTATGGGCGAGGCCTGGTCACGGATCGGTCCGCGGGGCGTTGACCCCGAAGACTCCTGCAGGCTCCAGATATGGAAGTATTGTCGCACCTTGTCTGTGAAAGGGCTAAGAATGAATAAGGTGAAGATACATTGTACAAGAACACCTTTGTGCGACTCCTAAGATGAGTAAGGATGACCTGACAAGCATTATATGATTTTCACTCATCAGAGGGTAGCTGCCTCTACTGCTTCACAGAGGGAGCTGCCTCTACTGCTTCATACAGAGGGTAGCTGCCTCACTGCTTCATACAGAGGGTAGCTGCCTACTGCTTCATCAGAGGGTAGCTGCCTCTACTGCTTCATACAGAGGGTAGCTGCCTCTACTGCTTCATACAGAGGGTAGCTGCCTCTACTGCTTCTACAGAGGGTAGCTGCCTCTACTGCTTCATACAGAGGGTAGCTGCCTCTACTGCTTCATACAGAGGGTAGCTGCCTCTACTGCTTCATACAGAGTGGTAGCTGCCTCTACTGCTTCATACAGAGGGTAGCTGCCTCTACTGCTTCTACAGAGGGTAGCTGCCTCTACTGCTTCATACAGAGGGTAGCTGCCTCTACTGCTTCATACAGAGGGTAGCTGCTCTACTGCTTCATACAGAGGGTAGCTGCCTCTACGCTTCATACAGAGGGTAGCTGCCTCTACTGCTTCATACAGAGGGTAGCTGCCTCTACTGCTTCAACAGAGGGTAGCTGCCTCTACTGCTTCATACAGAGGGTGCTGCTCTACTGCTTCATACAGAGGGTAGCTGCCTCTACTGCTTCATACAGAGGGTAGCTGCCTCTACTGCTTCATACAGAGGGTAGCTGCCTCTACTGCTCATACAGAGGGTAGCTGCCTCTACTGCTTCATACAGAGGGTAGCTGCTCTACTGCTTCATACAGAGGGTAGCTGCCTCTACTGCTTCATACAGAGGGTAGCTGCCTCTACTGCTTCTACAGAGGGTAGCTGCCTCTACTGCTTCATACAGAGGGTAGCTGCCTCTACTGCTTCATACAGAGGGTAGCTGCCTCTACTGCTTCATACAGAGGGTAGCTGCCTCTACTGCTTCATACAGAGGGTAGCTGCCTCTACTGCTTCATACAGAGGGTAGCTGCCTCTACTGCTTCATACGAGGGTAGCTGCCTCTACTGCTTCATCAGAGGGTAGCTGCCTCTACTGCTTCATACAGAGGGTAGCTGCCTCTACTGCTTCATACAGAGGGTAGCTGCCTCTACTGCTTCATACAGAGGGTAGCTGCCTCTACTGCTTCATACAGAGGGTAGCTGCCTCTACTGCTTCATACAGAGGGTAGCTGCCTCTACTGCTTCATACAGAGGGTAGCTGCCTCTACTGCTCATACAGAGGGTAGCTGCCTCTACTGCTTCATACAGAGGGTAGCTGCCTCTACTGCTTCATACAGAGGGTAGCTGCCTCTACTGCTTCATACAGAGGGTAGCTGCCTCTACTGCTTCATACAGAGGGTAGCTGCCTCTACTGCTTCATACAGAGGGTAGCTGCCTCTACTGCTTCATACAGAGGGTAGCTGCCTCTACTGCTTCATACAGAGGGTAGCTGCCTCACTGCTCATACAGAGGGTAGCTGCTCTACTGCTCATACAGAGGGTAGCTGCCTCTACTGCTTCATACAGAGGGTAGCTGCCTCTACTGCTTCATACAGAGGGTAGCTGCCTCTACTGCTTCATACAGAGGGTAGCTGCCTCTACTGCTTCATACAGAGGGTAGCTGCCTCTACTGCTTCATACAGAGGGTAGCTGCCTCTACTGCTTCATACAGAGGGTAGCTGCCTCTACTGCTTCATACAGAGGGTAGCTGCCTCTACTGCTTCATACAGAGGGTAGCTGCCTCTACTGCTTCATACAGAGGGTAGCTGCCTCTACTGCTTCATACAGAGGGTAGCTGCCTCTACTGCTTCATACAGAGGGTAGCTGCCTCTACTGCTTCATACAGAGGGTAGCTGCCTCTACTGCTTCATACAGAGGGTAGCTGCCTCTACTGCTTCATACAGAGGGTAGCTGCCTCTACTGCTTCATACAGAGGGTAGCTGCCTCTACTGCTTCATACAGAGGGTAGCTGCCTCTACTGGTTCATACAGAGGGTAGCTGCCTCTACTGCTTCATACAGAGGGTAGATGCCTCTACTGCTTCATACAGAGGGTAGCTGCCTCTACTGCTTCATACAGAGGGTAGCTGCCTCTACTGCTTCATACAGAGGGTAGCTGCCTCTACTGCTTCATACAGAGGGTAGATGCCTCTACTGCTTCATACAGAGGGTAGCTGCCTCTACTGCTTCATACAGAGGGTAGCTGCCTCTACTGCTTCATACAGAGGGTAGCTGCCTCTACTGCCTCATACAGAGGGTAGCTGCCTCTACTGCTTCATACACAGGGTAGATGCCTCTACTGCTTCATACAGAGGGTAGCTGCCTCTACTGCTTCATACAGAGGGTAGCTGCCTCTACTGCCTCATACAGAGGGTAGCTGCCTCTACTGCTTCATACACAGGGTAGATGCCTCTACTGCTTCATACAGAGGGTAGCTGCCCATAATCTGCTACCTGTGAAGCTAACACAGAGTGAATCCTGTAAACTAGACACCTTGAAGCAATTCTTCATGCAAGTTAATATTGCTGCCAAATACGTGTAAATATGTTCATGTAATGACCAGGATTATTATATTTCTGTATCAGTCCAATGTATCCCACTACTGTATACGTACTCTTGTTTTGTTTTGCCAAAGTATATCAGATATGTCAAACATACGGACGCAAGTCAGAAACTATTATTGTTATTATTATCATTATTATTATTGTGTTTGTATTATGGTTTTTTATATGAGTGAAGAGTGGTTAGGAATTCTTTGTTTATAGTTCTGAAGGCTATATTTATATTTACCAGCTAAAGATTTGCTGCTGATGTGCTTCTCTTCACATTCACCACATTAGTCGAATGTGCTGTAATACTCTCTGAGTTTTGTTTTGGGTACCAGTAAATTGTTCAGCTCCCAGGTGGCACACTGAACTTTCCTAGAAGCTAAGTCTATGCTGCGGTGGCTGGGGTTGAACTCTAGTAGCCACTTACTCAACCAGTTTGGTAAACTAATGCTTTCTTAACAGTTTCTTTTTGTTTTACGTTTTTACCCTCTTAGTCTTTAATCCGTGACATGTAGTTTACTATAAAGATAGCAAAAAGATATGCTAGACGTAGTATAAGGCCTACGTACCTCTCTATATGTTGATTCTTGGGATCATCGCTTCCATGACCAGGTCTCATGCTTGGTAGCTAGACCAGTCAGACTGTCGACCAGGCCTCCTGGCTGACAACTAGACCAGTCAGACTGTCGACCAGGCCTCCTGGCTGACAACTAGACCAGTCAGACTGTCGACCAGGCCTCCTGGCTGACAACTAGACCAGTCAGACTGTCGACCAGGCCTCCTGGCTGACAACTAGACCAGTCAGACTGTCGACCAGGCCTCCTGGCTGACAACTAGACCAGTCAGACTGTCGACCAGGCCTCCTGGCTGACAACTAGACCAGTCAGACTGTCGACCAGGCCTCCTGGCTGACAACTAGACCAGTCAGACTGTCGACCAGGCCTCCTGGCTGACAACTAGACCAGTCAGACTGTCGACCAGGCCTCCTGGCTGACAACTAGACCAGTCAGACTGTCGACCAGGCCTCCTGGCTGACAACTAGACCAGTCAGACTGTCGACCAGGCCTCCTGGCTGACAACTAGACCAGTCAGACTGTCGACCAGGCCTCCTGGCTGACAACTAGACCAGTCAGACTGTCGACCAGGCCTCCTGGCTGACAACTAGACCAGTCAGACTGTCGACCAGGCCTCCTGGCTGACAACTAGACCAGTCAGACTGTCGACCAGGCCTCCTGGCTGACAACTAGACCAGTCAGACTGTCGACCAGGCCTCCTGGCTGACAACTAGACCAGTCAGACTGTCGACCAGGCCTCCTGGCTGACAACTAGACCAGTCAGACTGTCGACCAGGCCTCCTGGCTGACAACTAGACCAGTCAGACTGTCGACCAGGCCTCCTGGCTGACAACTAGACCAGTCAGACTGTCGACCAGGCCTCCTGGCTGACAACTAGACCAGTCTACGCTGTTCTGCTTTAATGATCTTAGTCAGGACTCCCTGCCTACCTTCTAGGCTCAACACTAGGGTGGCTCTCAGAGACTTGTTTACTTCTTAACCATACCACGGGTGAGGTTCGAACCCGCGGTCACAGAGTCTCAAAACTCCAGACCGTCGCGTAAGCCACTGGGCCAGCTAGCTTAAAAAAAAACTTTCATTTGTGGACACAGTGGTGCCTATGCTAACCTTCCTATGGTGTAGAAATATACCTAGTTGGATGAATCTTATTGAAGCTAGCTGGCCCAGTGGCTTACGCGACGGTCTGGAGTTTTGGAACTCTGTGACCGCGGGTTCGAACCCCACCCGTGGTATGGTTTGTTTGCAATCGTGTCATTACGATTTCGTGAGTCTTGTTTACTTCTTGTTGTCCTCATATGTTTCATGATTTTAATGGTATTCAGTACTATCGACAATTTGATAAATTAAACACGTGTATAATACCTGGATATCTGTAATGGAAGAAGTCTCGCACATGTGTTTTAATTCATTTCATGGTAAGTTAGAAATTGCTGGTGTTGGTGAATGGTGGTAGAAAAACTCATATCCCATGGTCACTTTCCATTGTTGGACTTTGATGTTGGAGGTATCTCCATCATCCCTCCCCCTCACTCTCTCTGCCCCTCGCACTCAAGTTCCACGGCCGCTCTCCAACCATTGGACTTTGATCACTACCTCCATCTCCTCCCCCAGCCCCACTATTTTCCCTACCTCCCCTAGCCCTCAGGCATGTACACAATAAATAATGACAAGCCGTTATGTTAGAAATGTCATCAACATCCCTGAGAACCTGCATATGCACTTCAAACATCATAGGTACACCTGAAGTATACACACCTTTAATAGCGTATATACGCTTTATGAAGACCTTGTTTTGAAGTGAATTATTACAACTGGATAAAAGCCATTAGCTCCACTCGAAGTAAAAGGCAGCGCTACGAACTCAGAGCGTGAGAACGTGTAAGAACTGCCTGAGAAATACAGAAATCTCGAAACAGCTGACTATCAATTTCTCAAATCAGACTGAGTTTAGATAATTAAAGGAGGGAATATACGGCTAGTTCTTGCAAAGCATCAACTATATAACTTCTACTGACCAAATGTGGGCTACAAAACCAAGCACACCTACGACGTATGTACACATGCTACACGACCAAATGTTTGAAGTTTGAAAGGCTTGCCTCAACATTCAGCTTGTTAAACATAAACAGTGTTATCAGCAGGAAGAATCATTACTGCCTGTGTGAATATAACGCCTTTTGGCCAGTCACTTATGGGAAAGGCAGTGAGCTGCCTGACGAACGTTTCTTTGATCCGTGTAACTTGACCTTACATGCTGCCTTAACCTGACCGCTGGACACACTTCATCGTGCCCATTCCAAAAGAAAATATCACAAGGTTATACCTGTCTCTCTAACATCCCAGTCTCTTACTGGTTCCAGCCTAGAAGCACAGAGCACTTGCTTGGCCAAGCACTTCACAAGGCAGAGTATCCCAGACCAAGGCAAGGATGTCGGGGATTAGCATTCTTTCCTTTCTCATGAGCAGGGAGTTTGATCATTGTAACGTTGAAAGAACTAAAGCAGTGACCACTGTCCCTTCCGCAAGTTATGAGGTCTTGTTCTGCTCATCTTCAAGTTATGAGGTCTTGTTCTGCTCAGCTTCGCCAAGTTATGAGGTCATGTTCTACTCATCTTCACCAAGGTATTAGGAACAGTGTTTTAAGCAGTGTCTTCGAGTGTGTAAACCTATTGTCATGTTCATCATTGTCTTTGTTTACATCTTTGCATGTACGTTTCTGCGTGTACGTGTTTGCCAGTACGTCTTCATATGCGCCCACAATCACGTCTCGAGGACCAAATCTTCCATTATGTTAGAGCTAAGAGGATGGAAGTGACCTTTGATTCCGTTGTGAGAACAGAGACTTTGAACCCTTGTGTGTGTGTGATGTGGAGGGAGGGTGTGTGACGTAAGATGAGGGAGGGAGGGAGACCTAGTCTGCTGGTGATAATCCATCTGAGACGGTCAAGGTTCCTGAACATTGTGCCTAATTTACATACTCCACTCCACAGATAAAGTGACTGATGCTTTGATGGGCCTAGGAGAACTCAAGATAGTCCTGGCTCGCTCGCTCTCTTTCCTTTTTTTTTGTTTATTTACACAATGATTTTACAGGGTTAGGTTATGAGTTCCTACCTTTATTTACACGCTATCTCTCTCTCTCGAACACTCAGTGTACATCGTCAGTACATCATAAGCGTATGTGTGTGTCCGGCGGAACAGCAGACAAGTCACGTGGTAATGCATTGACGTCAGCATAACACTCCAGATAAACCAGAGGAAATGACTACGAGATGTCAAGAGCGTCATGTTACTCCTGTAGAGATGTTGGCCTGGGGGGTGATAGGCCAGCCTACCACTTGTGGTGGTGGTGGTGACTCTCATGTTTGTCTGCCCCTTGTCTGTGTGACACGTGTCCGTCAGTGTGCCCCGTGTGTGTTCTCCAAGAAGTGTATCCACGTAACCTGGTTTAGCCCACCTGGGCAGCATGCCCCTGTTACTCCCTACTTTAAAGAATAAAGTATTCTTGATGTTAGTCTATTTAGCATTACTTAAGAAAATAGTTAATATTATTGGATGCCAAAAATGGATCACTAGCAGCAACAGTGATTGATTAGGCAGTAAAGTTTGGAAACAAGTTGAGCTTGCAGAATAGCCTAAGTCTGGAAGGCAGTCATAAATATTGAGTGTTGAAAGGTGACGATAGTTGTGGTTGTGGATGCGTGGTTATGTGGGTGTGGTCTTCGCGGAAAGACTGCATTTCGTGGTGTATATTTTTCTTGGCTCGTAAATCCAATATTGAATGAATTCTAAATCAATTTACAGAGTTTATGTATGGAAAGTACGAGGAGGAAGAGAACATACAAAATGAGAATTATGGAAGTGAATGTGTATGGATATTTTGGGGAAGAACGTGTCGACACATGGATCCATGAAAGACGCGAACCATGAAATGGACGAGGGGGGATGAAGTAGGTGGTGTCTTGAGGCGTATGTAGAAAAAAAAGTTTGTGGTAGTGTGGTGGTGATAAACTACAGTAGAGGTGGAAGTAGTGTCCATATGGTGGGCCGGGATCAGAGGGCAAGGAGTCTACCAAGAAGTAACTTTGGCTAGACGAGGAAGTCATGTTGATAGTCGGGATCATGCATGTGATCAGTCGGTGATCGGCAGGGAATTAGTCCACGAGATCAGAGTAACTTTGGTTAGACGATAGTCACACGGAAGGTCGGATGATGGCCAGAATTCCTGACTTATTTGTCTAGATGTACAGAGGCTTCTCTGTAAAACCTAAACACGTTTACATAGCAGTTCAAGAGTTCATAAGAACATTTGAGCATTACCGTAGGCTTGCTGTTCATACTAGGCAAGTCTTACTCTAATGCAATGTCGTCTTTCTCTGTATTTATGTTCACTCTGGAATATGGAGAGCGGAACCAAGTTGTATAATTGAGGCCAATTTATTACACTAGACATCCTCACCTTGAATGTTTCTCTGATTTATAAAATTATAATTTATGTTTGGCAGACATCACTGAGGTTGTGATCCAAGTTTTTTGCAATTGTGAAAGTGTTGATTGAATTCCTCATCGTTGATCGTGAAAATTATAGATAGTGTATTATCAATGTTAGCTGGATCCTCTACCTGCCCACTCAAACCTATCACAATCTTTTGTAAGTTCTCTTCATATAAATTTGTTGATCTTCGAGTAATTCCAGGTGCCATATTATTAATGCTATACAATACCGACAAGTTAACGAATATTTAATTCCAAATATATCAGATTCATTGTTGTTTAGAATTTTCAACTTTTAATATTGGATGCTTAAATCTCTTAGGAAGATAATAATTGGTGTAGAATTTTCTAGTATTTCTAGGCAGTTTTCGATGTTTGGTATTGAGTGTGAATTTTAGTGGCGCACTGAAGAGAGAAACTGTGTGGAGCTTATCAACTCGCACCAAAGATACAAAACACTTACATATGTATACTCCGGGAAGGAGAGATACAAGAGAACTTCCTTGGTGATCTTAGTGGACTGTGAGGAATCATGGGTCGGTGATGTAAGTAGTTTATTTACCTTGCGTCAGTTTCTGGGTGACCGCCCCCGCGACATGGTCCCAGACCAGGTCTCCCAGTTAAGCTGTGCAGCAGGTACATTATAGTGGAGTACACGCCTGGGTCCCGCTCACCAACTGTAATGTGTGTGCTAAACTGGCATTGTTGTTTTTTCAGTACCTGTGATGTTTTGTGTACTAATTACAATCGCGAGTTTGGTATCTTACCATACCGTGTTGATGCTGCGAGTTGAATTCTTGACTTTAATTACATCGTGAGTACAAACCATACCACTGGTGGGGTTAGAACCCGCGATCAGTCTCTCAAAACTTCTGGAGTTTTGAGACTCTCTGACCGCGGGTTCTAACCCCACCCGTGGTATGGTTTGTTTGCAATCGTGTCATTACGATTTCGTGAGTCATCGTGAGTACAGATAGGAAGTGCGTCGGAGAGGATCAAACCGCCACCACGTCTTGCGCTAAATGACCCACATGGGTTTAGCGCTTAACATGGATTTTTTTTCGCCAGTCTACTGTTCATGAAAAACTGGACAAATGTCTCCAATGGCTAGATTTAGCAGGCTGTGACGGATATGTGGGCCAGCGGGCCGCTAGCAGTAACAGCCTGATTGACCAGACAGGCACCAAACAAGCCTGCCCCAGTATCGAGCTTCTAGAGTAATAAAACTCTGAAAACACATGAAAGATAAGTAAATGAGACATCATAACTAGAGAAATGATGGCTGGTACTTCCCTCTAGTAATACTTTACCTTAAAGAAATGATGGCTGGTACTTCCCTCTAGTAATACTTTACCTTAAAGATATGATGGCTGGTACTTCCCTCTAGTAATACTTTACCTTAAAGAAATGATGGCTGGTACTTCCCTCTAGTAATACTTTACCTTAAAGAAATGATCGCTGGTACTTCCCTCTAGTAATACTTTACCTTAAAGAAATGATGGCTGGTACTTCCCTCTAGTAATACTTTACCTTAAAGAAATGATGGCTGGTACTTCCCTCTAGTAATACTTTACCTTAAAGAAATGATGGCTGGTACTTCCCTCTAGTAATACTTTACCTTAAAGAAATGATGGCTGGTACTTCCCTCTAGTAATACTTTACCTTAAAGAAATGATCGCTGGTACTTCCCTCTAGTAATACTTTACCTTAAAGAAATACAGTGGTATGGCCCAGATGTGACGACGCAGAATATTACACAGCATTTAAACACAACATTGGTAGTTCAAGTCCCACAAATATACTAACTGAAAACAATAGGTCAGTAAGAATGCAACGTGAGGAAAACAGTGAATACGTGTAGAATAAATATATATGGTGTTTAAAGTTTAACTGTTACTGTCAGAAAAACACACAGTGACTCGACCAGTGTAACCAGAATTTGGTGAGTACACGCACACACACGATGTGTAAATCATCTAAATGATCACTCAGAAACAAATGCAATGTTTGGGACATCTCCCTCTTCCCCTCCACACAACCACCCACCCAGTGTGAGGAAGATATAATGGAATTCAGCGAGAGTGCTTAAGGCTCGAACCTCCGTTCAATATTCTGGACATTGTGTGTGTGGAGAGAGGGAGAGGATATATATATATATATATATATATATATATATATATATATACACTACTCATCACGGAACACCTTTGTATTCGGACCTTTGCTGGGTTCCCCTGGTGGGTTCTCATGTAGGTGGAAGAACCACCCAGGTTATGACGATAACAGGTGTGTGTGTAGGAGGTCATTGACTCCGCTGTTATCACTATTAAAAATAGCTTTTATCTATGTACTCCGGCTGGAAGATGGGTACTGTTGTATCGAGAAGAGCTCTACTCTGGCTAGATAGATGCTGCTCTAACTCTACCTGGGATAGATAGCCAGTGAAGAAGCAGGTAGACGCTGATCCTGTGAGGACGTGGACTCACTACCAGAGATCCTGTGAGGACTTGAGTTACTACCAGAGATCCTGTGAGGACTTGAGTTACTACCAGAGATCCTGTGAAGACTCACTACCAGAGATCCTGTGAAGACTCACTACCAGAGATCCTGTGAGGACTTGAATTCTCACTACCAGAGATCCTGTGAGGACTTGAATACTCACTACCAGAGATCCTGTGAGGACTTGAATACTCACTACCAGAGATTCTGTGAGGACTTGAATACTCACTACCAGAGATTCTGTGAGGACTTGAATACTCACTACCAGAGATCCTGTGAGGACTTGAATACTCACTACCAGAGATCCTGTGAGGACTTGAATACTCACTACCAGAGATCCTGTGAGGACTTGAATACTCACTACCAGAGATCCTGTGAGGACTTGAATACTCACTACCAGAGATCCTGTGAGGACTTGAATACTCACTACCAGAGATCCTGTGAGGACTTGAGGACACACTACCAGTGATCTTTTACTAAGGATAAATAGATGGCACGAAGATGGGTAGACGCTAATTTGACTCTACCAGAGTAATGGGTGAGTACGTGTAGTGTACGAAGGTACGTACGGATCAGTATTTAAGAGTATAAGATGAAACAGTACGTGGGTTGGTGTACGTAGATGCATTACCTCTCCCATTCCTTTCCACATCTTCCTTCCCTGCTTCAGCTAGTGTCCCTCCCTTCCCTCCTTCAGCTAGTGTCCCTCCCCAGAGGTGACATGCCCAACCTTTGTCATCTTATATAACGAGTGTTTGATTTCAAACTAATTAAATCCTGCTATTGTTTGCACTGCCATAGCAACCATACCCCAGTTTGTCAACCCTGCCAGTGTATGGTGTGTGTGTGTACCCTGCCAGTGTATGGTGTGTGTGTACCCTGCCAGTGTATGGTGTGTGTGTACCCTGCCAGTGTATGGTGTGTGTACCCTGCCAGTGTATGGTGTGTGTTTACCCTGCCAGTGTATTGTGTGTGTGTACCCTGCCAGTGTATGGTGTGTGTGTGTACCCTGCCAGTGTATGGTGTGTGTTTACCCTGCCATATCAACTATACCCCAGCTTGTCATTATGATATCTTTTACTAAGGATTGAATTTCGTAAATACAGGTTAATTACCGTTAATGTAGCATACATTATAGTTTAATTTTCCCGAACAAGTGATCGCTCGCTATAGCAGCGAACATAGTAAAAAACAGTAAACGAAGTGAAGTTCGTAAAAAACGGACGATGTAATTTGAGATGGAATGTCTGTTTATAAGCTGATAATTGATCGTACGAAACAACACTTAAACGTTTAGGAGATTAGCGATGAGCCAAATTTGCATTGAGCTGAGGATATACTTGTACCCTTGCGGGACTACCAAGATGGGGTAGTTACACTATTATGGGGTTCCCAAGATGAGGTTGTTGCAGGGGTTGTTACACTGTTGTGGGGTTCCCAATATGGGGTTGTCACACTACTATTATGGGGCTTGTTACAAGGTTTCTTATACTTGTAGGTGCTGCTGCATATTGTCTTGCCTTCCTTGTCACTGCGCCACCTTTTTTTTTTTTGAATACCGGCCCTCGTGTGAACTCTTGAGAGATAAGAGGACAGATGTGAACACTCTAGGTACGACCCCCCGTGTTCAACATATACTTATACAACATAGGGAAACTCCCTCACTTTATGTGCTAGGATAGTCATTAGCTAAAAATTTCAATATATTTTCTTTATAAACGAATGAATTGTTGGATTTTGTCAATACTCTGGTCAAATTTCAGCAGAATTTGTTCATTTATTGTTTTTTTTTGTGTGTGTGTGTGTGCAGATCAGTATACAGTTATTGGATGAGTGGAGTGAGTATACAGTTATTGTATGAGTGGTGTGAGTATACAGTTATTGTATGAGGGTGTGATGTATGAGAGTATACAGTTATGTATGAGTGGTGTGAGTAGTATGAGTGGGTGGATCAGTTATTGTATGAGTGGTGTGAGTATACAGTTATTGTATGAGTGGTGTGAGTATACAGTTATTGTATGAGTGGTGTGAGTATACAGTTATTGTATGAGTGGTGTGAGTATACAGTTATTGTATGAGTGGGGTGAGTATACAGTTATTGTATGAGTGGTGTGAGTATAGTTATTGTATGAGTGGGGTGAGTATAGTTATTGTATGAGTGGGGTGAGTATGCAGGTACCAGTAACACCCATATCGATACTTTGGTATACCCCTAAATAATAATAATAATAATAATAATAATAATAATAATACACACTGGTAGTGAAGGTGCCCAGGTGGGGTGGGTATGTCACCATTAAATATACCGTGATTAATTAGACATATGTGCAACACTTAGGTGTCTTTATTGAGGAAACGTTCTGCCACACAGTGGCTTCATCAGTTATAGGGACTGATTACCTCCTCCTCCACCGTTCTTTGTTTAGGACTGATGAAGCCAGTGTGGCGAAACGTTTCGTCAGTGAAGATACCTAAGTGTTGCACATGTGTCCAATTCATCAAGTTCTCGGCTCTCTGAATCATGTACCTATATTTTAAGATTCCCTCAGCAGATACATACGACCTTCAGTGGTAAGCATAAGTGATGTATTTTTAGCGTCCAGGAGAGTGGTTGTTGCTAGTGGCGCGTACCACAACTAAGACGCTACATCATTGTGTAATTGTCCCTCTTATAACTTAAAATGCCCTAAAAACAGAACTCGTTGACAATGTTATCTTATACATTGATAAAAAAAATTGTTGAATTATCTTCTTATATAAATGTTTAACTTTTCACCAAAACTAACTTAGCAACAATGGTCGGTATTGCTAAAATTAGCATAATACGGTTGACCTTAATACTGTCTAACCTAACGCATCAATTTGATGCGTTGACTGATTTTCGTCGAGTTATATAAACAGTGAGTTTACACTCTTCTTCTTTGGCAAAACTATCATTGTTTTGTAAGTCAGCATCGTGAACTTTACATGGAAGCGAATAAGACACTGTGCAACACTTGGGCATCATTATTGACGCCATGTTTCGGCCGCACCGCAGATTTCTTCTGTCGAATACAGGTTCGCCAGTACGGATCCTGGCCCGGGTTTTCTCCATGTGGTGACCCAGCAAATACACCCATATATAACACTGGATACAGTAGAAGTATTTCTGTTCTCTCAAGTTTTACAGTCGAAAGTTTTAGCAATAAAGAATCGCAAGTGTTGCACACGTGTCTCATCAACAAGTGAGTTTGTATACCATCTTACTAAGTCATTATATGGGTAATCAGATTTGATCAAAGGAAGGTGCATCATACCCATACACTTTTACAATAGCGTTCTCACTGAGGATACCTGAAAATATAAACTAGACGGGGTTCCTATCGTCTAGTTTGCATTTCAGATTGTTAGGTTATTGTCAATTCCAGTTTCAAGAAGTTAGCTTGTTTCCACAGTCGGGTGAAGGTGATGGCCTCTGTAGCAGGGCGGTTACTAGGTAAGGCTGGTGTTGGGTAAGTGTCCTCCGCCACCCAGGAAGGTTGTCATCTCCAGGATAACGTCAGCAACAAGGCGAATGTGAAGTATCTATATCTACAGAGAGTGCTGATTGGCTGTCTCCGAGGGTGTGGTGGCGCACTTACGAAATCTGATTAAATTTTACACACACAGATATATATATATATATATATATATATATATATATATATATATATATATATATATATATATATATAATGAAACGGGACTATTATGCACATACACACATATACAACAGGCCTAGTGTCTAATCGACATGTGTCTAGGACAAAGTGGTAACTAACAGAGAGAGAGAGGGGGGAGCTAAGGAACTAAGACTTGAAGTCTGCAACCACATATGGATATACACAAATTAGTCTAGATCTATCCATGAGTTGGAATAAAATAATTCATTGTCATTTTAAGTTTTAATTATTATAAGGAACCAAGAATTTAAATTCAAAGTACACGTATACAGAAAAACCTTCACTCCCACCTGGCACCGTACTACCCAAAAGACTTCTCTTCGCACAGACAAGATCCTGAAGAGGGAAGTGTTATCAGATCCTGTCATAACAGCCACAGACCTTAATGAAAAGCCAGGTGGGGGTGAGGCAGGTGCTTTCTTAAGGTTGTAAATTGCCATACTCGTCACCTTCAGGTCTGCGGCTACAGTATCACAGACATGCCTTGCTCTAACAGGGTGAGTGCACGGGTCTTCTCTGCAATTGAAAGTTTAGTTCACCCATTCTGACCACTTGGAGCAGACATATAGCGTGGCAGAGTTCGTGGTAGAGTGAAAAAGGGGGAATAACGTAGCAAGCCTCCTTCCTCACCGAGCTCTGGCAGAGGTGGGGAACAACAGAGCAAGACAGGCTCCAGTACACTACATCACACTTTTCCTATGCCGGAAACGCGACTGAAATGTACATAATATATATATATATATATATATATATATATATATATATATATATATATATATATATATATTTCTTTTTCAACACGTCGGTCGTTTTCACCGAAGTAGGGGGCTGAAAAGGAAAACGAAAGTTTCTCCCTTTTACATTTAGTAATATATACAGGAGAAGGTGTTCAGTCCTTGCTCCCGGCATTTTAGTCGCCTCTACGACACGCATGGCTTACGGAGGAAGAATTCTGTTCCACTTCCCATGGAGATATATTATATATATATATATATATATATATATATATATATATATATATATATATATATATATATATATATATATATATATATATGTATATGTATTTCGATAGTAGGGAAACTCAAAACAAGTAAGATAATTTACAAGGAAAGTGTTAGAGAAAGAGTAACGCCGCCGCACGGTGTCTTACATGAATTATTTCACGCAGTATATTTGGGCGTTCATTTTCCTTGTACCACTCGGCACTGATTACTGTATCTGTGCGATCACGGACGCTGTGTCCTGGCTTCTCCCTTATCTCAAATGACTGGCGTTTCTCATGTTAAAAATCACGTACAACAAGTGTAAGGGAGATAAATTTTCAGAATTTAACCGCCATTGAAGCAGGTAGATTAAATGCATGCACCCCATACCCCTTATAGAGGAAGTATCAGAATAAATGCCACAAGTGGACAAAAATGTGGTGAAGTGGGTGGCAGGTGACATCGTTTGCTAAGTGTTCTGCTGAACTGTCGAAACTGCTGAACACCTGCCTCATTGACAGTTGTATTCTCTTCCAAGTCATCAGATACTTCTGGGGAATTTTGGTGGACCATACAAGCGTTGGTTAACTGTTCAGTTAATTGAGCTTAAATCTTACACACGGGGGTCACTGAGGCTGTACATCGTCTGTTCAACACAAGTCAAGAAAATTTTAATCCCAAATGTTGGAATGAAAGTATTTTCTAAATGTATATATACACTGTTTCTCTCAGTGTATTCACATCGAGACAAATAATCATCAGTGTGTGTGTGTATATATATATATGTATATATATATGTGTGTGTGTGTGTGTGTGTGTGTGTAAAGCTCTGATGTGACTTGTGTGGGAGAAATGGTTCCACTAAAGCTTCCAGTAACTGCACTTGTATTTTGTCATTTCGTTTGTAGTCTGTATCATTATCTACCCATCGAAGATATATTTAGCAAAATCAGATACATCAACAATGTAGTGTTACACTGTGTGCTAGTACATACTGGGGGCAGTATGAGGCCCATACAAGGTGTTGAAATGTGTCAATTGAGCTGGTAGATTCCAGGTGGACACGAAGGATATCGTTGAGTATTCTATTAAAAGTTCATCAGCTAGACAGCTTTAAAGATTCCATTGGTAAGATAAAACGTGAAGAGGTTGGTGGGTTAAATTGGATACATAAGCAGTGTGTTGTTACTGTATTCTATATGCGAGTTATGCTAGAGGGAAGAAAGTCAGTTATGTTGTGGGAAGTGAGGTTGGAATGTGGGTTAGGAGAGGTGGGAGTCTTGCACGGAGTCACTAATATCCCTGGTAAGTGAGACATATTTACAACACTAGGAATGTTTATTGATGAAACAAATATAGAGATGAGTCACAATCCCGGAGACATCAATGCTGGTGAAAGACGAAGTACACAAGGTGGAGATGAGGTCACAAGTGAGCTGTGACCTCGTCTCTAAGCTGCTAAGACTTGCCATCTTGCTCCTAGAATGATTTATTGACTACATGATATTACTTCCTCTTCCAACAACCCTGATGTCACCATGATTCTAACTCGTCTCGGTATTTGACTGACAAAGCCCCTGCAGTGCAGGCAAAACGTTTCACCATTAAAGATTCCTAGTGTTACTAATATATGTTACTTATCAATCTATTGGTATAGTTATTATAGTATATTATTTACGATATAACTGAGGCGTCATCTACCTCAGATATCTACCTTCCCCACAGGGAGAAAAATCTCGTTCACTTTCGCTGCTGCTGCTGCTGCTGCAAGAACGTTCACATGAGAGTGAAAGTTCTTAGGTAAAGCCACATTTTTTGTTTTTCACTCATATTTTTCAGATTTCAATGTCGAATATGGGAATAAAAATAAAATTTATCATTTGAAATTATACATTTTATTCCCATAATATAAAGGACATAATATAAAGTAGAAGTAGAAGTTATAATAAGACCAAATATCTAGGTTTTATTATTGAGCCATTTTCAGTTATAATGCGTAAGAAATACCATATTCCTTTAGAAACTGTAATCCTGAGTTATTTTATGTAATTTTATTGTAAAATAAAAATAACTGGCACGCCTGTAACACACAATAAAGTCTGTCTTAAAGGCAAAAGTGCAAACCTGGCTGCCACTGTAGAGTGCATGTCTGGCTGACATTCGCAGGATCGAGTGAGTTAGGGCGTTGTAGATATCGAGTAATCTTCTATAAACACGACTGTAAAGAGATGACCCTCTCATTGACTCCCTGGAGGAGTGTAACTGTCGATTCTATGACTGTGGCAGTTTGTTGTACGGTTGTTATGACGTAGTGTGCAACAGGTGGCAGCAGACTGTGGCAACTGTTAACTGGGATAAGTTATATAGCCATTGCTACACTATAGGAATGATAATCATTAGTTTATTACTGTCGTTTACTTGTAATCGATTACAGTGGTCATCTCCCCCGCCGCCTGGTCCCAGACTAGGCATCCTGGTCAGTTAGGTTGTTGGTGCTAGCAGCCTCCATAAGAGGCCACCCCCTCGGAGCAACTACTCTCATCATTCTGTTTCATGGCTAAGGTAAACACAATCGACGCACATCAGTGCAATACAGTGTTGATCAGCAAGACACATGTGCAACACTTGTATATAAGTCACATCTGTATTCGACTGAAAAGGTTAGGTTAGGTAAAGTTTGTCAGGAAACAGGACAAGTGTTTCCTGACGCGGGTCTTACTCATATGATGACCCACAACTGGAGCTTTTGGTCATCTGACCGAGGCCTTCCGCCGGCTTACCGGTTTACCCCCTTAAAAATTAAAGTTATAATTGTAACCATTTCTTGATTCTGGACAGAAAAAGCATGCACTCTCAGCGATACAGTAATAGGCACTCAAGTGTTGTGCACATATGTTTTATTCATCAACTCGTCAGTATATTGTTTGCCATTAATATAATATTGTGTCAGTCGAGTCATTCTAAACAAACATATATCTTTTTTTTTTGAGCGTGACACTTGTTGTGTCAAGTCAAACATGACTTAGGAAGGTGGCAAAAAAAATCTTACATTTAATACTCCCATCGTCGTGCAAGATTACAGGTGTGTACCATAGTGGTGCAGGTTTACAGGTGTGTACCATAGTGGTGCAGGTTTACAGGTGTAACCTGGAAAGTACTTGAGGGCCTGGTCCCAAATCTGCACACTGCCATAACAACATACTGGAGTGAGAGATATGGGAGGAAGTGTAAAATAAACCCAGTGAGGAGCAGGGGTGCGGTGGGTACAATAAGGGAACACTGTATCAACATCCGGGGTCCCAGACTATTCAACATCTTACCAGAAGATATCCGAAACACTGCTGGAACCAGTGTAGAAGCCTTCAAGAGGAAACTGGACAAGTATCTTCACCAGGTGCCAGATCAACCAGGACAGATCAAGTGGGCTCCAGCAGCAACAGCCTGGTTGACCAGGCAAGCACCAGACGAGAGTAGTGAAACTCTGGAAAGTTTTCAAAGGTATAAGATAAAGGTAAGGTAAGGCATAGTAACAGTGTTCACACACACCTGTGTTGGGCAATCACATAAAACTCACTGGATAACAGTATAGAAAAGTAAGTTACATTTTTCCCGGTACCCAGTTAGCAAGATAAAACAGTAGGTGTTCAGTGCAGCTCCTGTCTCGTTGAATAACCAGACTCCGCCTCGATAACTACGATAACTACTCTTATCTGGTCTCAAGGTTATCACAGGGCAAACTTTAGCACGTGGGAGACTTGCTGGATGACCCAATGCTCCCCGTGGCTAAAACACGTTGACGCAACAAGAGTATTAATACACTTACAGGTATCCAACACGATGGCAAGAACTAATAATAGAAAATAATTGATAAGCTTGTCCACATCAATATAATAATGTATGCGTTTTCCTCCACCATGCAAGATAATAGTAACATTTTAATATAGATGGGGTCCTCTTGGTACAGGCTGTGGGGACTATAGTCTTAGAGAAGTATATGAGAAGTCTTCGAGGGGGAAAATTAGATTTCTCTTTTAAGACTGAATATTCAACTTGTGCTTCCACCTCATACAGTAACGTTTGTCCCACGAGATTTTAACGCTACTGTGGGGGAAATTCCTGTGTGTGTCTGTGCTTTTTATTTGGGTCTCTGCCTTTGTTTACATTTTAGAGTGAGCTTTTACTCTTAAACGATACTTGAATTACAAAAGTATATATGCTGTTAGTTAAATATCTTCTGATTGTATATTTTTGTTTGTGGAAAAAACTACTTTGCAATAGAAGAATTATCGTGTATAAAAAATTTATTCATGTCAAATATACAAGAGGCTCAGATGTATACCTGTTTATATAACTCAGGCAGCCACGTACAAGATCTAAACAAAACAAGTACAGGTTATTTATATAAATATTTCAGCCTGATCTTCAGCGAGATAATTTTACGCTGCCGTCCATAAATCTCACTTCAGTGTGTAGTTGTGTCCTGGACTACATTCCACGTATATATTATCATGTAACTCTCCTCTCCAGAGAGTACTTATTCAGTACTTTGAGGTGTTCCCAGTATTTTAAATACTTTATTGGCTCTGTGCTTGCAGTAAATGATCATTGTTCCTGCTGTGACATTTTTCATCATCACTCAAGTGAGAGAGCACAAGTAATTTGAATAGTATTACCATTAGCATGATTTGTCTTTTGAAAAATTATTTTTATCCGCCCCGTCATTTTTCTGATTTTCGCAATATTTCCTTTATTATTTTATTTTCTAAATGATAGGTCAGCTGACATTATTATACAGTGGTACCTCGACATACGAGCAGCTCCCAACTCGAGATTGCAAACAAACCATACCACGGGTGGGGTTCGAACCCGACGGTCTGGAGTTTTGAGAGACTCTGACCGCGGGTTCGAACCCCACCCTACCTTTGATATACCTTTGAAGAGTTTCGAGAGTATCTACTCTCTAAGCCCGGCCATGGGCCAGGCTCGTCTGGTGCTTGCCTGGTCAACCAGGCTGTTGCTGCTGGAGGCCCGCTGCCCCACATATCCATCACAGCCTGGTTGATCTGGCACCTGGTGAAGATATTTGTCCAGTTTCCTCTTGAAGGCTTCTACACTGGTTCCAGCCGTGTTTCGGATATCTTCTGGTAAGATGTTGAATAGTCTGGGACCCCGGATGTTAATACAGTGCTCCCGTATTGTCCCCACCGCACCCCTGCTCCTCACTGGGTTTATTTTACACTTTCTCCCATATCTCTCACTCCAGTATGTTGTTATGGCAGTGTGCAGATTTGGGACCAGGCCCTCAAGTACTTTCCATGTATATATTATCATGTATCTCTCTCTCCTCCGCTCCAATGAGTACATGTTCAAGACTTGAAGGCGTTCCCAATAATTTAGATGTTTCAATGGCTCAATGTGAGCCGTAAACGATCTCTGGATTTGTTCCAGCTCTGCTATTTCTCCTGCCCTGAACGGGGCCGTCAGCACTGAGCAGTATTCTAAGTGAGGGAGCACTAGCGATTTGAATAGTGTCACCATCGGCATTATTTCCCTTGTTTTGAAAGTTCTCAATACCCACCCCGTCATCTTCCTGGCTGTTGTGATCTTTGTCTTGTTATGGTCTTTAAACGACAGATCAGCAGACATAATTATTCCCAAGTCCTTTACGTGTTCCTTTCGTTCTATGTGGTGACCCTCTTGCGTTTTGTATATAGTGTTCCTTTTGAGTTCTTCATTTTTCCATACCTAAGCAGCTGAAACTTATCACCATTGAACGTCATGTTGTTCTCCACTGCCCATTGGAAGACCTTGCTTATGTCCTCCTGTAATTTTTCAGTGTCCTCTACCGTAGTGACTTTCATGCTTATTTTAGTGTCATCTGCAAATGATGATACAAAAGTGTGCTGGTGTTTTTATCTATGTCTGCTATGAGGATGAGAAACAGCAGAGGTGCCAGGACAGTGCCTTGGGGCACTGAGCTTTTGACCTCGCTGATGCTGGATCTTGCCCTGTTCACTACTACTTTTTGTGTTCTTTGTGTTAGGAACTCAAAATCCATCTGCCTACCTTCCCGTAATGCCTATGGCCCTCATTTTGTGCGCTATCACTCCATGATCGCATTTGTCAAACGCCTTTGCAAAATCTGTGTAAATCACATCTGCGTTTTGGTCGTCCTCCAATGCCTCCGTAATCCTGTCATAATGGTTCAGCAGCTGTGACAGGCATGATCGACCCGCTCTAAAGCCATGCTGGTTCGGGTTATGTTGGTTGTGCTGGTCCATGAACTTTGTAATCTGCCGTCTCATCACTCTTTCAAAGATTTTTATGATGTGAGAAGTGAGGGCTACTGGTCTGTAATTTTTAGCTAGTGCTCTACTACCTCCCTTATGCAAAGGAGCTATGTCTGCACTCTTTAAGGCCTCTGGAATTTCACCTAGATCTAAGCTCTTTCTCCACAGAATACTAAGGGCTCTTGCTAATGGTACTTTGCACTGCTTTATAAATAAAGCATTCCATGAATCTGGTCCAGGTGCTGAGTGAGTGGGCATGTTGGCCATTTCTTTTTCGAAATCTATGGGATTTGTACTAATGTCGGTTAGGTGGTCTGCGCAGCCTTCTGCTGGAGTGAAAAATATTTCTGCATTTTCTACCTTGCTGTCATTTAGTGGGTTGCTGAACACTGACTCATACTGTTCTGAGGTATGGTTAATTTATGGTATGGTTAATTTACATTATTCCTGATGGAAACAAATTCGTTCGGTATCGGCACTCGAACAGCCTTCTGGAACGAATTAAGCTCGTAAACCGAGGTACCACTGTATATATGTCTTTCATATGTTCCCTTGGTTCTGTTGATGGTCTTCCCATGTTGTCTGCAAACACCCCTTTTGAGTTTGTCGTTCTTTCCATATCCGAACAGTTGTAATTTGTCACGATTGAACACCGTGTTATATTCTGTTGCCCACACGAAGACTTTCCTTAAAGATTCTTGCTGTTTTTCCATGTTTTCTTCCGAGATGACTTTCATTCACATGTTGATATCGTCCGCAAATGATACTAAGCTATGGCTGGTGTGTGGGGGGAGGGGGAGGGACCACTCAACCACAGAGCTTGTATACCATGGCTTTACAACCAGCACTTATGTGACTTAGGTTTATGGACTACTTAGCTTTTAGGGGTATGAGAATGGATGTACTTTGAAAAGGTTCTTGGATTGTGGGATGAGACAGTAGAGTGACAGATGGTGCCACTAATACAACCAGGTCACACAAGTACTGTAGAGTGACAGATGGTGCCACTAATACAACCAGGTCACACAAGTACTGTAGAGTGACAGATGGTGCCACTAATACAACCAGGTCACAAAGTACTGTAGAGTGACAGATGGTGCCACTAATACAACCAGGTCACACAAGTACTGTAGAGTGACAGATGGTGCCACTAATACAACCAGGTCACACAAGTACTGTAGAGTGACAGATGGTGCCACTAATACAACCAGGTCACACAAGTACTGTAGAGTGACAGATGGTGCCACTAATACAACCAGGTCACACAAGTACTGTAGAGTGACAGATGGTGCCACTAATACAACCAGGTCACACAAGTACTGGTTGTAAAATCTTATTTTAAGCTCTGTGGCTGATTGGTATTGTTATGATTTTTTGTTTTTACTTTAGCTTCAATGAAAGCTTTAGATACAGGAGTTTTTCACATTTATTATAAGTACATAATTGATTAAATACGTATATAGATCTACAGTGCCATTATCAAGTGGCATAATGTTAAGAAAGTATTTTGTGTTACCTTTCAATCTCATTATTGAGTTGTTTACTCCCACTGTTTCTCCATCCTCTTTTATGCACTCTGAATAATACTTTACTCCCTCTCCTGTATTCTGGATGATAGTCAGTTTACTCCCTCTCTCCTGTATTCTGGATGATAGTCAGTTTACTCCCTCTCTCCTGTATTCTGGATGATAGTCAGTTTACTCCCTCTCTCCTGTATTCTGGATGATAGTCAGTTTACTCCCTCTCTCCTGTATTCTGGATGATAGTCAGTTTACTCCCTCTCTCCTGTATTCTGGATGATAGTCAGTTTACTCTCTCTCGTGTATTCTGGATGATAGTCAGTTTACTCCCTCTCTCCTGTATTCTGGATGATAGTCAGTTTACTCCCTCTCTCCTGTATTCTGGATGATAGTCAGTTTACTCCCTCTCTCCTGTATTCTGGATGATAGTCAGTTTACTCCCTCTCCTGTATTCTGGATGATAGTCAGTTTACTCCTCTCTCGTGTATTCTGGATGATAGTCAGTTTACTCCTCTCTCCTGTATTCTGGATGATAGTCAGTTTACTCCCTCTCTCCTGTATTCTGGATGATAGTCAGTTTACTCCATCTCTCCTGTATTCTGGATGATAGTCAGTTTACTCCCTCTCTCCTGTATTCTGGATGATAGTCAGTTTACTCCATCTCTCCTGTATTCTGGATGATAGTCAGTTTACTCCCTCTCTCCTGTATTCTGGATGATAGTCAGTTTACTCCCTCTCTCCTGTATTCTGGATGATAATCAGTTTACTCCCTCTCTCCTGTATTCTGGATGATAATCAGTTTACTCTCTCTCTCTCCTGTATTCTGGATGATAGTCAGTTTACTCTCTCTCGTGTATTCTGGATGATAGTTTACTCCCTCTCGTGTATTCTGGATGATAGTCAGTTTACTCCCTCTCGTGTATTCTGGATGATAGTCAGTTTACTCCCTCTCGTGTATTCTGGATGATAGTCAGTTTACACCCTCTCGTGTATTCTGGATGATAGTCAGTTTACTCCTCTCTCGTGTATTCTGGATGATAGTCAGTTTACTCCTCTCTCCTGTATTCTGGATGATAGTCAGTTTACTCTCCTCTCCTGTATTCTGGATGATAGTCAGTTTACTCCCTCTCGTGTATTCTGGATGATAGTTTACTCCCTCTCGTGTATTCTGGATGATAGTTTACTCCCTCTCGTGTATTCTGGATGATAGTTTACTCCCTCTCTCCTGTATTCTGGATGATAGTCAGTTTACTCCCTCTCGTGTATTCTGGATGATAGTTTACTCCCTCTCGTGTATTCTGGATGATAGTTTACTCCATCTCCTGTATTCTGGATGATAGTTTACTCCCTCTCGTGTATTCTGGATGATAGTTTACTCCCTCTCTCCTGTATTCTGGATGATAGTCAGTTTACTCCCTCTCGTGTATTCTGGATGATAGTTTACTCCCTCTCGTGTATTCTGGATGATAGTTTACTCCCTCTCCTGTATTCTGGATGATAGTTTACTCCCTCTCGTGTATTCTGGATGATAGTTTACTCCCTCTCCTGTATTCTGGATGATAGTTTACTCCCTCTCGTGTATTCTGGATGATAGTTTACACCCTCTCGTGTATTCTGGATGATAGTTTACACCCTCTCGTGTATTCTGGATGATAGTTTACTCCCTCTCGTGTATTTTGGATGATAGTTTACTCCCTCTCGTGTATTCTGGATGATAGTCAGTTTACTCCCTCTCGTGTATTCTGGATGATAGTTTACTCCCTCTCGTGTATTCTGGATGATAGTTTACTCCCTCTCGTGTATTCTGGATGATAGTTTACTCCCTCTCGTGTATTCTGGATGATAGTTTACTCCCTCTCGTGTATTCTGGATGATAGTTTACTCCCTCTCGTGTATTCTGAATGATAGTCAGTTTAATATCAGTGTTTTCCATTTCGCTAACCAGTATTTGTTTCGCTCTGGAGAAATTTTGAGAACGTTGAGAAATTCAGTGATTCTTTTAACTTCGCTTGTGGAGGGAGAGTCTGTGTTGCGTCTTTTTTTATGGTATGAGTCGTGCTTTTGAGCTCACTTTAGTGCTGCTGAGCTTGCTTCTACCTTTATCATGCTATTGAACTCCTGCCTTGTGCTATTGAGCTTACCTCTAGTGCTATTGAGTGCACTTTTAGTGCTGAAAATATGGTACGGTGATACCTACAAGATATTTAAAATGACACTTGTGTACATTTCAGGACATTTATTAAAAGAAACGTTTCAATTAGGACTTAAGAAGCCACTCGTGGCGAGACGCCTCTAATAAATATATCTTGAACTGTACATGGGTGTCTTTTTTCCACTTCTCGTGCTGTCGAACTCAACTTCTCTAGACACTGGTTTAAATACTTCACTATTATACGAATAAAATTAAATCGACAAATACTTGAAGCCTTCGAGTCAGCAATTACAATGAGATAACTAGTTTAACGATGTGTAATTATGATAGTGGAGGCTGCCCTGTACAGTAAAAATACCCTTTAATTGATCTCTTTAAAGATAGTTGAGGCGACATTATGTGATAAAATACATAATCATAAGATTTGGACAATTAGAATGAAATATTTGTTGGGTGCTGCTGGGTGGAGTGGGAAGGGTATTTCACAGAGGCGATATCATGAAGTATTGAAGGAGATAGATGATTGAAGAGTGGTTGATCACGACCCAGCCTCGTGGTACTCGTCTCCCACCCCTACACTCGCGCCAGTACATCCTAGTAGCTTAACTAGTTTAGAAATTAACTTGGCCTGGTTCAAGACCGCATTCTGGGAGTAGAAAATTTTCGGAACTCATTAAATGTATATACTTAGTTAGAAAAGAAATGGTGTAGTGGGTTACCTACAGGGATTCTGTGAAATACCTTTTATTATTATTATTTATGAGAGGAGTGTTTTTTAGGTTGATGGTAATACTGTTGCTACTAGCTAGAATGTTAGGTTGATGTTTGGATCATAATTGACTGCTGGGAGAAGTGTTGCCTGCTAGAATGTTAAGTTGATGTTTGGATCATAATTGACTGCTGGGAGAAGTGTTGCCTGCTAGAATGTTAAGTTGATGTTTGGGTCAATTATTGGACACTGAGAGAAATGTTGGTTCTCATACAGCGTTATGTTTTGAACAATAGAGTGAGTTTGGCTCGTGCTTTTAGGAATGTGGAAAACACTTGAGGTGAGGTTATCATATACACTTGGGTAATATTGTTTAATGGTGACCTCAAGAGGTGGGGAGGATCAGCAGGGAGGGTGGCTGTTTAGGAAGTGGCAAGATTGGTCAGGTGTGTGTTGGGGGAAGCAGGTGTAGAGCAGATTATATCTAGTGGTGGCTGCTGAGAGATGTTCTGGTAATGGGTTGAGATGAGAAAGATGAGAGAGGACGCCAGGAAGGTTATCTCAAGCTCTCAGAGAGATACCCTCTTGCCCCTCCTCTGATAAATCACCCCCCCCCCCTTTTCTTCCTCCACCCCTCCTTCGACGGCTGCTCATCTTCCTCACGACTGCCCAACTCCCTCCTTAGACTGGCCATCCACCTGCCTCATGAACACCTACCCACTTGCCTCGTTCGTCACCACATCTTCACCATAAAATCTACCCTTGGCAAACTCACTACATAGTAACACACACACACACACACACACACACACACACACACACACACAAGAAGTTCGATACAGTACCCCACAGAGACGGTACAAAAGCTAGAGCAGGCAGGAATGACAAGGGAAGTACTACAGTGGATCACAGAATACTTAACGGGAAGGAAACAACGAGTTGCTGTCACGGAGGTGTCGAAATGGTTGTGACGAGTGGGGCTCCACAAGGGTCAGTACTTGGTCTAGTACTGTTTCTTGTGTATGTAGACGACATGGCAGAAGAAACCGAGTCAGAGGTGTCCGTGTTTGCAGATAACGTAGGACTAATGAGATATGAACAGGAGTAGACCAGGACAAGCTGCATGATTAATCTGACAAGTGGCTATTGGAATTTCACCCCAGCAAATTCAGTTAAAAAAATCGAAGGACAGAGACGTCGAGAAGCAGTGTACGGGCTGCAAATTCATCCCTGGAAGAGGACCTCGGGGTGAGTGCCGACCCGAGCATTTCGCCTGAGGCACACAGTACAATAACCACAGCAGCAAACGCGAAACTGGCAAATTTAAGGGTAGTTTTCAGGAACATCTACACGGAGATATTAACGACCCTATACACGACGTATGTCAGGCTCTTAGAGTATGTACCATCTGTATGGAACCCTCATCTGATAAAGCATGTCAGGAAGCTGAAGAAACTGCAAAGGTTTGCAACGAGACTAGTCCCAGAGCTGAGGGGTATGGGCTATGAGGAGAGACTTAAAGGAACTAACCCTGACGACACTAGAGGACAGAAGGTCCTGATGTAACATAATTATCACAAACAAAATACTGAGATGAATTGACAGAGTGGAAAGGATGATTCTGTTTAAAGAGGCGGGTTTCAGGTACACGAAGGCACAATTGGAGGTTAAACAAGGCAAGGGAAAGATTATTAAAGTAGGGAAAGAAGGAAGGCTGCAAACCTCACTCATGATTGACTCACAGTAGAGCAGAGGAGAGGCATAGCGGTTGTTAGAACCCTTAGCTTAGAGGGATACTTTACTAGAGTTTCCTACAGGGTATTCCACTAGAGAGGGAAAATGAAAATAACATCACTAGTTAAAGCTTTTATTCCTAGATATTCAGTGTGTCCACCATTATTAATATGCAAGCGTGGATGAGATGATGTTACATGCGTCGGTGTACAGCGTATTATTGATGCAACATGCGTCGGTGTACAGCGTATTATTGATGCAACATGCGTCGGTGTACAGCGTATCATTGATGCAACATGCGTCGGTGTACAGCGTATCATTGATGCAACATGCGTCGGAATCCAGTAAGTGTACAGCACATTATTGATGCATGTAACACCATTCACTATATGCTTGCTGACAGGATATATCGTCTGCATTCATGTATTAGTAATAATGGTAAGTGTACCTCTATTATTACTCTTTAACAGTGAGGTATCTGGAGAATGTGTTTAGACTTTAAACCCTCACCACTTACATCTAATGTAAACAAAGGTTTCTAATAGTCATGGGACAACGATAGCTCAACATGTTTAGAAACATTTCTTTGCAAGATTCTAAGGTATTTGAAATTTTTGTCGTAGTAGGTAGTGAGGCTCTATACTACCTGGTACCATCGTGTTGTTGTGGTACCTGTGACATATCTCTGAATCGTTTCTAGGGTTATTCAGCCTTCCCAGGCCAGGTTCTTGCTGCTAGAGGCCCTTAGGCTTAAGTACATCTCTGCAAGACTTCTTGCATGCTGTGCTGTCAAGACCACAACAGACCTGGTGGTCAAGACTACAAACCTGGTAGTCAAGACTACACCAAACCTGGTAAAGGTTATTTTTAGCTGGTAAACGATAATAGTAAATATTTTATTAATGTATTTTGCCAGTGAGATTCATTGCATTTATGTTCTGAAATGTGTTGATCAACCTGCCTGTTGGTGCACGGATGACGATGAGTAATGAAGTGTTGCATCAGGTATGATAAAGGAGTTGGGGAGCATGCGTGTGTGTAACCACCGGCCCACTACCTCTTCTCTTCACCTTCACTATCAGTCTGCAATACGTCATGTTCATTATATTTGATAGCGGGCTTCCTAACAGCAGGACCGAGACACTGATCACGTCCATTAAGGCTGAGGTACTGATCACCTCAAACTATTTCACGTCTTCCACCTACCACGGTGAGGGACTGATCTAGTCAGAACTACTACTTCTGTGTTGTACTCTACTGTATTCTACTAAAAAAAAGTCTGCTGAGCAGGGCCACGATTCGGCAATATAAGTACACAAGTGTCTTATTCATCAACTTATTGGTATATGTGATACATTCTCTGTATTTGATTGATAAAGTCACTGGTTGGCGAAACGTCTCCTCAATAATGATAACCAGGTGTTGTACATGTGCTTTATTCATCTACCAGCGGGCCGCTAGCAACAAAAGCCTGGTTGATCAGGCAGTAATCAGGAAATTATGGTGTCAGGGCAGGCAGGGTGGGGTAGAAGAGCCCTCACAACCGGGTGTTACAAGTATATCACAGGTATAGGAGAAACGTAGTCAATTTATTAGTCACCTTTCATTACTGTGGCCCCTTAACCTGATTAATAGACAATGGTTAAATACAAAACGGTGTTAAATCACAGTTGTTTATAGAGTGGTCGCCCCGGCTCCACAGTGAGGAAGACTGACCCTTATGAGGGACGATGTGGGAAGCAGGTTATCAGAGAGCAAGGCAGGTGTTGGCCACACGCTCTTGCACGTGCAGATAACATTCAAGGATGTGCTGCATTGTGCTAGGTGACGAGGCTTCTTCAAGTGCTGGGTGTTCTGCAAGTGTTGCTGGTGCTGGGTGTTCTGCAAGTGCTGTTGGTGCTGGGTGTTCTGCAAGTGTTGCTGAGTGTTCTGCAGGTGCTGGCCGTTCTGGACAAGTATCTTCACCAAGTGCCGGATCAGCCAGGCTTTGATGGATATGTGGGGCAGCGGGCCTCCAGCAGCAACAGCCTGGTTGACCAGGCAAGCACCAGACGAGCCTGGCCCACGGCCGGGCTCTGGGAGTAGAGAGACTCTCGAAACTCATCAAAGGTGGTCGTTGTCGGGTACAGCCAACCCTTTCCCCTAGGACAAAACCCTAGGGGAAAAAACAAGACATAACACAAACTAGTACAAAAAAGCCTGTTTAATGTTTGATTAGGTTTGGCTTAATTAGGCTTAGATAAGTTCGAATTAGTTAGGTAAATGTAAGGCTTAGGGAGTTCTTCCTATAATGTTTTGTCCTGTGGACTTTCATCCTGGTGGGTTGTGTCTGGTTGATGGAGGTTGTGTCCCGTGGGGTTAATCCTACGCCAGCTGGTTCTCCAGTTTGAGGTCATTGATTCATCTATTTTTGTTAGCTATTTTTCTACAATAATAAAAATCTTTATTCAGTTACATACTTTGAAAACAGTAGTAGTTATAATATGGTTTCTATAACATTTGTCCCAATTACATAGTCATAAATTCTGCAGATTTATCCTATGATAGCACAGCAGAGCTTAAAAAATATGCACCACTCAACATGGTGCAACCGAAGAAAAACTGCCCCCACAAAAGCTCCCCCCAAAATGAAAATTTGGGAACCCCATATATGTTTTTACAATCAATATAAAGTGAAAACTTTTTTTTTATAGCATATTTTCCACATTTCGGAGCAGATCGAGCAGTTTCTACAATTTCAAGCTTCTATTACTGTAATATATTACACTCTAATAACAATAAATGGTTATAACTATGACCATAATTTTTAAAGGGGTGGAGGGGTAAGCCAGCGGAAGGCTTCGATCAGATGACCAAAAGCTTCAAAGGCGGGTCAGGAAACAGGTCCTGTTTCCTGGCAAACCTTACCTAACCTAACTTATTACACTCGAGTTACAGGAACCTTCAAATTGAAGCACAACCCATTGTTGAAAGTCGTGGACATGTACATCAACACTGACGTTTTCAGATGTGTCAAAGATAGTTCTAGCTATGTCTCTGGGTATCGTTAGTATGTGTGTGTGTATGCGCGCGAATATGCGAGAAATCATGTAGGTGTGTGCGAGAAAGCATGTAGGTGTGTATACGAGAAAGCATGTAGTGTGTGCGAGAAGGCACGTAGATGTGTGCGAATGCGTGAACCAGTGTGCACCCATACAGTATGTGTACATGTATTCATGTGAACGCGCGCACCATTGTTTCAAGTTATGGCCCAGTACCAGTAGCCTGGCTACCATTATACACCATTGACCAATATTAAAGCTAACAGGCTGGTGGTCTCAAACGACCACCAGTCTTTCTAGTTCACGGCTTGTATACACCATATGAACATCTGTACAATATATACAAAGGGTCAATATTTACAACATATAGTTATTAGTTTTTAAATAACACTAAATATGTGTAGCAGGTTGACAATGATATATAATTACCTACTTATATCAGTACATTTATATACGTGGATTTACGTACAACGTATTCATTAGAAATCATGGACCCATGAAAATGACTGCACAAAAATACGTACATGAGTGTGTAATTACTGGTGTGAACATGGGCAGGTCTGTAATCATCAGTGTCTGTACAACATAGTATTGTTGTATCTGTGTGTCTCGCCATAGATATCGTACTCTGATGGCCTAACCTGGACCAAGTTGGGCCTCTCATTTGTGCTTGTATTGGTAGAAAGGCTTATAATTTTTGGCACAGCAGTAAGCCTAGTGGCCCATGCTAGGCAAGTCTATCTCACACTCACTCACGTACCTGTTCACCCTATTTTTAAAGCTAGTCAAAGGTCTGGCTTCAGTGACTACTTGGAAGTTCGATGCATTTCTCGCTATCCCAGTAGACTTTAATCCTCCCTCTCCCCCCTCCTTCAGTACTGCTACACGGCACGTACAACAGAACATTATTTAGAACATTATTTTTCATACCTTGACTCTCTCTACCAGTGAACGGAACTGTGGCCACATCTTGCCGTGGCACTCGTCACCACTACCTGTCATGTGCCCCACTTCCCTCGCTCTAACATTCCCTCCCGAGTGAAAAACCTAGATGCTGGTGGAACACTCAAACTCCCATTCCCATGGCTCTGCATAACATGTTTTTAGCTAATTTCCATTATCATCATCATAATAATAAAATAATAATCGGAAATTTATAATAATCAGGTTTTACTTTTGTATTTTGTTTTTTAGCTAAAAGGCAACTGCTGAAAGCACATTTATGCCACTGGGGGCGAAACGTTCTTTTAATAAATATCATGAACTGTACACAATTGTCCTTTTCCAGAGAAATGAGCAACATTATATATAGGTTTTCAGTCAATTATCACTGGTAAAATAAACTAAAAATGCAGCCGAGTTGTGAAGCCAAACAAGTCTTAAGACATTGATGATGGTAATGTAAGACTTAATTAAGGTAGTGCTCCTCAGTTAGCCTTTTTAAAGAAGCCTTTCTATATATCAGTTTCTACACAATCTATCGTTGTACGATTCCCGATACAAGGAAATGTTCTTTATCCTTCGTATGTTTTTTCACCGTATTGTTCATTCTGTAATATGGAGACTATATCTGCGTTCATTAATCTAAATATGGCTTCACCGCTGATACACTTGTATAGCCTAGCAGTTTAGTGATGGGTTTGTGTGTCAGGAAAAAAAAATAGTTTCTCCTGAGGTGGACCTTACATGCAACATGTAATGACCCTCTTAGAACAGTTCTTAGTTATAAACCCTAAGACTTCGCTAACTTACCTTTTACCACCCCTTAAAAAATCAGTGCTACGTAATATAATATATTAATGCTAAGTTCATCTACACTACTTTAAAACTAACCATATTTCGGATCCTATGATATCCTATTAGTTTATTTTGTTTATACTTAAAAGAAATCCAAGTATTGTATTATCTTTATTGCGAATGTTATATCTGTTGACTTACCTATAGATATCTGCTAACCATATTTCCTAAATTTTAAAAGTAAATCATTAGAATATAAGTGATGTGTGTAAGTACCACCTTATATGGGCCAGCTAGGCTACGTAAGAGTTTAATGTTCTTGTATATGTTAAGTATATCAAATACGTATATATAAAACTATCAGTGCGCGGAACGTCGAAATATGAAGGAAAAACATATCTTTACCATTTTTAAAAATAAATGCAAATATGAAGAGTTCACGTGATGGTTTATGGCTGATCAGGTGGTACTGTTGCACCTCCCCCTCTCATTAACCTTCCCTCCCCATCACAACGTCCACTACCCCAGCCATCTTCCCGTTCCTCTACCCTCACCGGTCGCTTCCAGGTTCTCTCGACAAACCTGAGTCACGTCCTCAAGTTGTGGTCTAGAAGTGTCATGATGCGACTGAATGGCTCTTGATCTAAGGGAACCAAGTTACCCTACGCTTCCTCAGATTAAACGGTGCTATTTGTATTTTTGTCAGTGTCAGTTATAAGCAAAATAATTAGGGCGGGTATCGTGCCTGGAGGAAAACCTTGTGATCGCCATGACTTCCAACAGTATAAAGTAGGCTAGTTTAAAAACTGGCGGTGATCCCAAGTATCTGAAATTTTTCCTACGAAGTTAAACTGAAGGCACTGAATTTGCACTCGCTGAAAGGCCTAGAATTAGGGGAGATAGGATCAAAGTGGACACATGGAAAACCCGAATAAATAATGTGGATATAAATAATGTGCTGAAAATATCTAACCAGGATAGGACTTGCAGAAATGGATTCAAGTTAGAGAAGTTTAGATTTAGAACGGATATAGGAAAGCACTGGTTTTGGCAGTAGAGTTGTGGATGAGTGGAACAAACTCCCAGGTAATACTGTTGAAGCAAAAAGCTTGGACAGCTTTAAAAAATATGCTGGATTGGTAGTTGAGTGAGTGTGAGTTGGACTTGCCTGGCATGGGCCAGTAGATCTGTTGCAGTGCTCTTCCGTTCTTATGTTCTTCGTTTATTAGCAGCGTAAAATTTTAGTGCGCATATGTGGCTGCTTCTCCTTGCTTGCTATCATACACTTCTAAAAATTTGACTTAATGAAAGGGCAATTAGCCGATAAAATATGATAAACGATAATATCTGACGATAAGTTGACGTCACGTATTGAACAAGGTGGCCTCTGAACAACGCCTAGCTGCATACACGCACGACTCCTCTTTAGTACGTTAATGGTTATCAAAGGTACATGTCATCAGGCCGTAACTCGCCTGTACACTAACTTCAAGAACATTTATATAAACCTTCGTCAGTGCTACCGTCAAGTGGTTCCACAACCAAAACTTTCACTGACAAATATATCCTTCAATTTGCTTACGTGTCTTTTTTGTTTATCTAATTCAAGATGAATTTAATTCCTAAAATCGGAAATAGTTAGCACATTCCTAATTTTCAGAACCTTGCCATTGCTTGGATTGAATTCCAGTAGCAACTTACTGCTGATCATACAGCCTTGCAATTCTCATCAGCTTACCACACGAGCTATTTCCCTGCTATTAACTCTTTTATAGCCTCTTTTTGTTACCATCCATCTGCCAAGTCATAGCCGGACATACATGCTGATGCTGCTAATCACATGCGATTCTTTGGCCATCACATGCTCAGCCGTCTGCCCATTGCTACCTGTTACCGTTCCAGTACCAGTACCAAGTCCATCCTGATGCCTCTGGACCATCACATGCTGATGCCTCTGTCTGGACCATCACATGCTGATGCCTCTGTCTGGACCATCACATGCTGATGCCTCTGTCTGGACCATCACATGCTCATGCCTCTGTCTGGACCATCATATCCTGATGCCTCTGTCTGGACCATCACACCCTGATGCCTCTGCCTGGACCATCACACCCTGATGCCTCTGCTGGACCATCACACCCTGATGCCTCTGCCTGAACCATCACACCCTGATGCCTCTGCGTGGACCATCACACCTGATGCCTCTGCCTGGACCATCACACCTGATGCCTCTGCCTGGACCATCACACCCTGATGCCTCTGCCTGGACCATCACACCCTGATGCCTCTGCCTGGACCATCACACCCTGATGCCTCTGCCTGGACCATCACACCCTGATGCCTCTGCCTGGACCATCACACCCTGATGCCTCTGCCTGGACCATCACACCCTGATGCCTCTGCCTGGACCATCACACCCTGATGCCTCTGCCTGGACCATCACACCCTGATGCCTCTGTCTGGACCATCACACCCTGATGCCTCTGCCTGGACCATCACACCCTGATGCCTCTGCCTGGACCATCACATCGTGATGCCTCTGCCTGGACCATCACATCTTGATGCCTCTGCCTGGACCATCATATCCTGATGCCTCTTGTCTGGACCATCACACTTTGATGCCTCTGCGTGGACCATCACACCCTGATGCCTCTGCCTGGACCATCACATCGTGATGCCTCTGCCTGGACCATCACATCCTGATGCCTCTGCCTGGACCATCACATCTTGATGCCTCTGCCTGGACCATCATATCCTGATGCCTCTTGTCTGGACCATCACACCTTGATGCCTCTGCGTGGACCATCACACCCTGATGCCTCTGCGTGGACCATCACACCCTGATGCCTCTGCCTGGACCATCATATCCTGATGCCTCTTGTCTGGACCATCACACCTTGATGCCTCTGTGTGGACCATCACACCCTGATGCCTCTGCCTGGACCATCACACCCTAATGCCTCTGCCTGGACCATCATATCCTGATGCCTCTTGTCTGGACCATCACACCTTGATGCCTCTGCGTGGACCATCACATCTTGATGCCTCTGCCTGGACCATCATATCCTGATGCCTCTGCCTGGACCATCACATCCTGATGCCTCTGCCTGGACCATTGTTGTCGGCCTCAAGTTCGCCCTAATACCTTTACTGTTACTCCAGCGGGTTGAGCGCTTCTCTGTTATAAATCACGAATGTGGTTTAACAAAAGTTTCCACATTATTTTCAGTTTACCTACGAAGACATGTGTCATTTTGTAATTTTTAACCTTTAACGTAGACAGCAGCAACAGTAGTAGTAGTAGTTGTAGCAGCAGGAGTCGTAGCAGTATTAGTCGTAGCAACAGTAGTAGTCGTTGCAGCATGAGTAGTAATAACAGTAAAGTAATAGCAGCGGCGGCGGCAAAAACAGTAATACAGTACTGTATTCCACACGACAAGTACACAAGTTGTGCAAGAACGAAATACGGAGGTTTTGGTGTTATATACTGGAGAATTCTGGGTTGATTAGTCCTCTCACCTTCTCTATATTCTTGTGCCTCACCCACTAATGGTTGAGGTAGTTCTCTCACCAGCTAAGTGTACCTCCCATCTCCTCGCTCTCAAGTATTTTAGTATACTCGCGTCGTAGCCAGCAAGTTGCGCCTTGTTTGTTGATGCTGGTGACCAGGTTAATGCATTAGTTGTACTAGAAGCGTTTGTGTATCAGTGTTTTTAGCGTGTTAGGAGTGTGCTAAGGAGAGGGCAACAAGAGGATGAATTCAGTTGCACCTTATCTCAGGATCTCTCTCAAATAACCAGTACACACGTACATATCAAATTCCCCTTGTACAACGCTAGGACTAAGTGAGTCATAAATGGTTTTGAAAACCGACGAGTTGAAGATTGAGACACTTATGCAACATATGGAAACTTTATTAAGGAAACGTTTCGCCACACAGTGGCTTCATCAGTCCAATACAAAGCAGAAAGGTGTAAGGAGAGGAGGAGTTTGAGGTTATCAGTCCCTCGGCCTGGAGTCGCTGTGTTTAGTCCATCAATCTTGTAGAAAGTACAGCATAGGGCGTAGACGTTGCTTATATATTTGTCCAACCTTTGGACGAAGACCTTCTTCGACTAGTGGATGGTACCACTATGACCCCGCCTCCTCCTGCTTCGCCTCACCTGACTACAGTATATAAGCAACGTCTACGCCCTATGCTGTACTTTCTACAAGATTGATGGACTGAACACATCGACTCCAGGCCGAGGAACTGATAACCTCAAACTCCTCCTCTCCTTACACCTTTCTGCTTTGTATTGGACTGATGAAGCCACTGTGTGGCGAAACGTTTCCTTAATAAAGTTTCCATATGTTGCATAAGTGTCTCAATCTTCAGCTAGGACTAGGTACACGGAGACCTTAGGGAGTATAGGATGAGTCACAGGGATGTTAGGAAGTAATTTTTCAGTCTGAAGGTAATAGGAAAATAGAATGAGCTATATGTGTAAGTGGTGGAGGCGAACTCCATACATAGGCTTGAGAATGTATATGATTGTTCTCAAGAGACATGGAACCAGTAATTCTTGTCAATGAAGTTTGAGAGGCGGGTTCAGTAGCCTGGACTTGACCCTTGCATGTAGGAGCTATGAATCGACCCCTGCAACCACAACTAGGTGAGTACACACACACACACACACACACAGTGACAGGTTGTTTCAGAGAGGGAACACAGAAACAAGGGGACACAACTGGAAGCTGAAGACTCAGATGAGTCAAAGGGATGTCAGGAAACATTTCTTCAGCCACAGAGTAGTCAGGAAGTGGAATGGACTAGAGAAAGATATAGTGGAGGCAGGAACCATACATAGTTTTAAGACAAGGTATGATAAAGCTCATGGAGCAGGGAGAGCAGAGACCCAGTAGCAGACAGCGAAGAGGCGGGGCCAGGAGCTGAGTCTCGACCCCTGCAACCACAATTAGGTGAGTACAATTAGGTGAGTACACACACACACACACACACTCACACACACACTCTCGTCTCAGATTGGGAGACAATAACAAAGCTAGGTCATACAAGGATCACTACTAAGATCCCTGCTGTGCTTAACATGCAAGCGACCTACCATAAGGAAACAAATCTTAATTTGTGTTGTTTGCTGACCATGTAAAACTAGAGAGCTTGATAAGAAGAAAGAGAGGAGCAGGATATGTTCTAAGGACCTGGAAAAGCTTCTGGAGTCCAATCCAAACAAATGCCAGACCATAGGGATTATAGAAGGAAAATTAATATAGGATTACAGCTAAGGAAGTGAGAAGCTGCAGATATTAGTGAAAGAAAAGGATCTGTAAGTTCAGTATAATGAAAAATATATTAACGGAGGTACACATAACCATATATCAAGACCTTAGAACACCATTATGGAATCAATTCTTCAGAATTTTATACGCGACATGTTAGGACTGTCTTCAAATGCATGGCCCTTAGTATGGATTCCGCACCTCGGTCAAACACCTGCAAAGGTTAAGAGGTTGAAACTTTTGCAATCAGACTAGTCCCAGAACTGAGAAGAATGCGTTATGAGGAGACAGTGAAGGAACTTCACCTGAACATTATGGCGGAAAGGACTAACGAAGACATGATAACGACGTACAAAAATTTAATAGTAATGGAAAAGCAGATAGATATACTATCTATCTAAATTAAGAAGATTTGGTACAAGGGGACATGTTCAAACTGAAGATACACAAGAGCTATAAGGGATGTTAACCCTTTCAGGGTCCAAGGCCATTTTTGGAAGGGGTGCACCAGTGTCCAAGAATTTAAAAAAAAATCTTATTTTTTCTTATGAAATGCTAGAGAATCTTTTTCTGAAGGTAATAAAACAAAAAGTACGAAATTTGATTGAAAATTGGCGAAATTATGCTCTCGTGAATTTTGATGTGTCAGCGATATTTACGCATCGGCGATTTTGCCGACTTTGACTCCCATTTTAGGCCAATTACATTATTCCAGTCGACCAAATTCTTAGCTACTTCACTAGTATTCCTTCTATTCTATCGATTGAGCACAAGAAATCGCCGAGTCAACTGTTTCAACTACAAAATAAAGTGATTGAAAATTGGTAATTTAGCCAATTTAACTCAAAGTTCAAAATATTCCAATTTCAAAATAGTGTGCAGAATAAACAATGCAGGCATTCCTGGCACTAAACTAACATTTCCTCTGTTAATTAGTTACGTTTTCAGTCTTTACAAATGAATTCCATTTTTATTTTTTATTCACATAATGAATTTTTATTCAAACCAAAAAATGGAAGATTTACTGTTATGCAATATTGTAATAATTGTACAAATAATATCACCACATTTGTGAACGTATATTAGACCCACCAGCTGGCGCGTATTAGACGTGTGAGGTCATTTGTTTACTCTTGAACATCGGCAAAAATTTAACATTTCCGCTAATTTGAGCTCAGTTTCAAGCCATTTCCATTACTAAAACCAACCAAAATCATCTCTATGTCTGTAATATATCTTCCATTCTATCAAATGAGACCAAGAAATCGCAAATACATCTACAAAAACTATACGAAAAAACACTGCAAAGTCGCTGTTTTAATCGAAAATTACGGTTTCAGTTTTTTTTCTCTCATTATGCAGTGTGTGCTGCAGGATTTGTTTTATGTGGTGCACACTTACCACATAGATGTATTCTCTCATATCTAGGCCCAAATTTACCGCTCAAAGCTTATCTGAGTGAGCTGAGTTCATGACGTAGAACTACAGTTTGGACCCTGAACTCAAAGCCGTAGAACTACGGCACGGACCCTGAAAGGGTTAAGAAGCCTAGTATTTCTGTATTATCTAGGTTGTACGAAAGTGAAACGAGTTGGAAGTGGTGGAAAACGAATTAGTTTCAAGAGTAGGTGAAGTTGGGTAATTTATCAGCTCGTGGCCCCACATCCTAAAGTGTAGACAACCAGCATACTGGTTCCTGACCTCTTAAGCCCTATCATATCTACTCATGAAACTATGTATGGAAAGTACCTAGACCAGTTCATTACTACCCTCAGACTGGAAAACAAATTCTTAACCCGCATATAGGAAAGAAACTTATGTTGACATTTCAGTCCGACTTGGACACTTAACTAGTCACACACTAGTTAATAGTCCAAGTTGGACCGAAACGTCGTCATAAGTTTATTTCTTCTATATGCGGGTTATTTGTGTATCATTACTCCTAAATCTCTCACATGGAACTGTCGCTCTAGTGAATGATTTGAGTATGTCGTGTACTCTATTGCAGCTTTTATTTCCTCCATTCTTTCATAGTGGAGCAGTTGAACCTTGTTATGACTTGTTAAACGTCATATTGTTGTCTGAGGCTCATTGGTAGACTTGATTTATGTCTGCCTGAAGACGTCACTCATAGATCATTCTGGTGTCATCAGCAAAGGGTGTTATGGTGTTGTGATTTATGTCCATGTCACTGTCGGATATCAAAAAATAAAGGCTTGGGGAGTGTACCGTGCCTTGAGGAACAGAGTTTTTCACTGTGTCAGCCTCTGGCTTTACTACTATCTGGTTTCTATTTATTAAAAAGCTAAATATCAATCCGCCTACTTTTCCATTTACGTATTCTCTTTGCGCACACCAAGGTCGCACTTACCGAACACTTTTGCGAAATCAGTGTACACTGCATCAACATTTAGTCTTCCGAAGCATCCATGACCACATGGTACTGATCCATTGTTATCGCCTGTAATTTATACTTGATTGTATAGACATGTCATCTCTTTGACTCCTTAGTAACACTGTATTGGTAATGTGAAAATCTTAAATTGTAAACTTAATACTGTAAAACTTAACAATAGAATGTGTCAGAGAACGAGAAATATCTTAACGGTAAATAAGTAATCATATTCATCCTTAGACAGGTATGAATACTGTGTTGTATGCTACTTCATGCCCCTCTCAGTAAAACAAATATTCCACTGTAAGTTAAAGTTATGGAACACTGTTTTACTGCAACAAGCTCCGACTTGCACAGCATGTCTGCAACACTACCACCAAAACAAACATTACTACTTGTTGTTTATAAATGGTACCGGTAAAACTTAAATTATAACTGATAATAGTTACTAATCCAGAGTAATCTCAGTTTTGTAGGTGGGTTGTTTTGAGTTCAGTTTAATGGTACTACAGCACTGAAACAAAAGGGTGATTTTTCTGAGTTTCTTTTAAGGAAAACAAAGCACCTTATATTCCGTAAACTACGGTATTCCAGTTGAAACTTACGAAAGTAAAGGTTAGTGTATACTAAACATATATGGAAGATTGTATGATATACCGGCCATCTTTCATGTTCACTACATAAAAAACGCAAACCAACAACTCTTTTTTTTTTTTTAGTGCAAAACGTTATTCTTTCTGTATAGATGTATTTCCTATTGGGTTCCGTGATGGCAATCATCACCAGGAAGGATGCTCACTCCACCAAGTGTTTTATGCTCACTCCACCAAGTGTTTTATGCTCACTCCACCAAGTGTTTTATGCACACTTCCTTTACAAATTTAACTTTTTTGAAATGTTCGTTCGCTGTTATTATAAAATATGGATGTAGTCGAGATAATGCGATATATGAATTTATTTCTTATAGTTTTAAGTGAGATAAGACTAGGACAGCCTCAGTGTCCCCAACTCTCAGGTAATCCCTCGCCCAGTCTGGCGCTTGATAATTCACTGCAGTGTAGCAATTTGTAATAATAAAAAGTTCGATGTTAGATGGGAAATAATTATGAAAGCCAGTGCTTCTATTGGACTAAAGTCTACGTGATAATCAGTAAGGTTAGAGATGGATAAGACCAATTACGGATGATAGTATAGTAATTATGTACGTTAGTGAAGTAGGGCCTCAAAACGAGGAGGCAGCGTGGGTAGCTTCAGTTATCAGGGAGAAGATAACATATAGCCTGCAGCATATAAAACCCTGGCAGTGGTCCTCATCCCACTCAGTAGCACATCTGACGACGTGAAACACACGCTTGATCATTGTGTGCTTGGTAAAGACCTGTAGTGTGATCATAGTGACCTGACCTACCATCTTTCTGTGTATAGTGCGACTCACAACGCAGTGTGACTTAACATAAGGTAGTGAAGATGGTTTCAGCACCCAGAAGAGCAAGAGAGCGTAGAGCACTGGAGGAGGTAGAGAAGGAGAGTGTGCTTTCTCTCATCAAAGCCGTACTTGATATTAAGGGCGTCTCTACTCTTAACATCAACCTTCGTGCACTGGTGCACCTACTGAAGACCGTCCTTAAGCCAGAGACTTGGCAAAACTTGTTGCAGGTAAAAACAAAAATTGTAGTGGAAGTGAAAACTGGTTGGTTGAGGGCGGTTTCAAGGACAATAATAATTATTTACCAAAAGTGATAGATCAGAAGTGTGTAGCTACCTTATTATATTCACGTGCAGCAGATGCAATGAAAGTGTGGCTTGACTGAAGGTGTCACCGGGGAGGGACAGAGACTTCATAACATGGTGGTAAATTGCATGTCAACATGTGTGTGTGTGTTAGAATTGCACTCTCATGTTTTTTTTCAATAGATTTCTTTATCACATGGATTCTTGATCTATTTGTATTTCATTTTACTGTTGACAGTAGTTTAAGTCTTATAGGAACAAGTAGTGATATATTTTCTGCTGTCTTCTGACTTGTGTTGTTCTCGGTGTTCAGAATGCGCTGAACGAGTTCAACTTCCTGCACGAGGGGGAGGTGATTGACCGAGGAGTGAACACCCCTGCGGCCCCCGTCGAGGGCCAGGTCAGTATCGAAGAGGTAGAAGAGGTAGAGGAGGAGGAGGAGGAGGAGGAGGAAGAGGAGGTGACAGCTGAGGGCAGCGCTCTCCACTGCTCCCAGATTCGCTCGTCCTCTCCACCCTCCTATCATGTCCACCTGCCAGACGACCAGGTACACCGCCACAACCACCACCACCTTCCTTCAACCATCTATTACTACACCTCATCTGAACTCTTAGTCCCTGGCTCGCCTCTGTGTGACCACCATACTACCATTAATACAATATAGTAATTCTGTAAATCACTCAAACGAACTAATTCCCTCTATAAACCACTAACTCGCAATACTTATATAAACATCTAACTTACACTATGAGGCAATATAAACCATTAATTCACGCTAAGAAATAACTCCTTTTATAAATAACTTACAATATGACCTAACTAGATGAGCAACTCATAACATGCCGTCAGTCCTGCCATCCACTCCCAGCATTTGCGATGTGCCCTAACACTCAAAAGCCAAGTAAAATATGCCGTAACTTGCCTATAAACCACTCACTATATGCCTTAAGCTCATAATCTAGACGACTTACACTTCTGGCTAACTCCAACACTACCTCAATAATGGCAAGGCCACACCACTAACACTGCCATCTTTATGCCTGGGACAGGCATAAAGCACCCACCGTGCATGACAGTGGACTCAACCCTGTGCATGCTAGTACACTAGACTCCATCTTGGTTCTCTGGCATGGTTTGACATCACTATAAGCTTGTAGCCCGTTAGTCACTCACTGATGTGAGTGAGCAACTCATGTGTTTATAATTGGACACTGTAAAATATTTCTCTTAAAGCTATTAACACAAATTAGAGCCTTCACTCTCGCTTTTGCTTCACTTTGTTGATATTAGTTTATGAAATATGATTTTCTTGGTGAAAGCTGGAATTTTATGGGAATCAGACCAGCAAAGTAAAAATATATTCTTTGTCATTACAGATTGGAGGACGTGATGTGGAAGAGGTGCCGACACGGAAGTTACCTCTGTCACGATTTGACCGCGACCGTGACTCTGCATACGACACCTACCGCAATTCCCAATATGGATCCATGGGCATGGAACAGTTCCGCCTCATCTCTGTGTTGGGAAGAGGCCACTTCGGCAAAGTCATTCTGGGTCAGTACAAGAACACAGGCGAGTACTTCGCCATCAAGGCTCTCAAAAAAGGGGACATTATTGCCAGAGATGAGGTCGAGAGTCTTTTGGCGGAAAAGCGAATCTTTGAGGTGGCCAACTCAGTCAGACATCCCTTCCTCGTCAACCTATTCGCATGTTACCAGACAGAGGTGAGTAACACTTGCTACTTCATGGCTATATGTATACTACATTATTATTTTATTTTATCCTTGCTAAGGCTCTACATTATTTAATTTTACCTAGTTTTGAAAGCTACATTCTTGTTATTCCATCAGAGAGTTGAAGTCTATAGTGATCAATTACTGTAAAACTAAAAAAATTCCACCAGTACTTTATTAATTGCATGGATACAAGAGAGGTGTATATCTCTGTGTATTTACAGAGTTTAATCACTATTTTAGGCATTAAAATATTCATGACTGGTGGTAAACAGATTTCACGTTGATAGGTTTTAAACATTATATAATTGAAAGATTATTATACATGAGAAAAGCACTGAACCATTTTAGAGATAGAGGTAATAGGGAAGAGAGAGGAGGGGTTATGGAGGGATGGGGTAAGGGTGCTGAAATCAACGTGTGAGAGGTTAAGAGTCCACACAGATTAGGTAAGTGTCGCACTTGAGGCAGGGTGGCTATCAATCAAGGGTATATTCTATAAAAATGACTTCAGTTTGTACAGGAAACTAGGTATAAAAATATATTCATTTACTTTGTTTACATTTCAGAGCCATGTGTGTTTCGTGATGGAATACGCAGCGGGGGGTGACTTAATGATGCACATACATGCTGACGTCTTCGACGAGCCCCGTGCTGTCTTCTATGCAGCATGTGTAGTACTCGGTCTTCAATATCTTCATGACAACAAGATCATATACCGTGACCTCAAACTCGACAACCTGCTGCTTGACACAGAAGGCTATGTCAAAATAGCAGATTTTGGTTTGTGCAAAGAGGGCATGGGTTATGGTGACCGTACAGGCACCTTCTGTGGCACACCAGAATTCCTGGCACCAGAAGTGCTCACTGAAACCTCCTATACCAGAGCTGTCGACTGGTGGGGCCTTGGCGTTTTGATATTTGAGATGCTCGTTGGGGAGGTAAGACAGTCCATCAATTTATGGCTTTGTTTCATATCTGTAGGTTAACCTCTAACTCCTGAATCATATAGCATCTGTGACTTGCCATTATTTACATATATCTATCCAGTAAGTACATTATGAAAGGCTAAATATATTTTGTTTTTCCAACAGTCCCCCTTCCCTGGTGATGATGAAGAGGAAGTGTTTGATAGTATTGTTAACGATGAGGTCAGATACCCACGGTTTCTCTCCATTGAAGCTGTGGCCATTATGCGGAAGCTTCTCCGGAAGCACCCAGACAGGCGTTTGGGAGCCAGTGAGAAGGATGCAGAAGATGTAAAGAAGCAGCAATTCTTCCGAAGCGTCGGCTGGGACGACCTATTACAGCGCAAGGTCAAGCCTCCATTTGTGCCCACCGTGGTAAGTGCACACCTTATACCTCTTTTTTTTATAAAGTGAAAGGGCTGATAATTATTTTTTAATTATATAATGAATGTGTGACTAACAATGCTGGTGATCATTTTCTTAATGAGGACTGACTTTTAACATACAGGACTTAATATTTTAGATAGACTTTTCAATTGGGATGCCTTGATGCTGGTTTAGGGTTCTTTATCCAAGGAATTGGAGCTACCTTCCCCTTCATTAGATCATACCACTATTCCACAGGTGCTGTATCACCCCTACAAGTTTAGTGCTTCACCATTAATTTAATATTTTATGACCCTTGTAGGTTTAGTGCTTCTTGATTATAATAATATTCGTGGGAAAACATTAAACCTGTGTGCCTGGGGGAAATTTGAGGCATGGTGGTTTGATCTAAGAAAGGAAGGGGTAGTTGTAATTTTCTTTTCTATCAAGAGCCCTTCACAAGTATTCAACAAAGATCTAGACCCATATTGAACTTTATAAAGGTACAGTGTCAATTTACACATTTTTATTCTTTGCAGACATCCCCCGAGGACGTTAGTAATTTTGACGAAGAATTCACGCTTGAAAAACCTGCCTTAACGCCGCCAAAGGACCCTCGCCATCTGAACGAGTCAGACCAGACTCTCTTCAAGGATTTTAACTACATGGCTGACTGGTGCTGAGTGCGGCATGATGCCAGGAGGGCAATCTCAGTGGAGGGCCTCGTGCCCTGGACCGCCAGCCGGCCCCTGTGTATCTCGAGGAGGAATCTGATGCCTGGAGCAGCTCACCTGTGGCAGCAAGAAGAGCAGCAAAGCAGCTGGCCATATGGCTGCTGACCTGCCATTAGCTCAATGGGAGCACTGGCTTGTTGATAGCAACAGCAGTTGTGAGGCAGACATGGCATAAGCAATGCATTTACTCCTCTCGCTGAAACTGCATGAACTGATAGTAGTACCCAAGTGTGGGTGCCTGCCTGTGTAATGAAGAAGCTTGGAGAGGATCTTGTGTGCACCACTCCTAGCCCTGTCACAACCTCCATCCCCTCTCCTACATGGTTGTAAATAAGCCACATCTCTCGTCTATGACATCTGTCGCCATAAATAATACTAATCCATATTAGTCTGTTGTTGCCCCATCTATTGGTTGAGAAAATGCTAGCCTCCTTTCCCCCCCATCCCCAGATGCTGGCTTTTCTATGTGACCACTAACAAGGGTTGGGGAGTGATAGTGTCGCCAGCACTGTTGTCACTCCTGCTGTTGGTCCTTAAAGTCAATACATGGAAACATGTCTCCTTGGATATTTATATTAACGTTTTTCAAATTGATTTGGACACATTTGAGAACTTTATATGAGCTTTTGAAATTAATGAATGCCCGTCCAAATTTTAGAACCTCTAATTGTGATAACCTGTGGCCTTTCCTGTTGTTAACTTCTGAATGCAACTATTTATTCATTGTGATATGTACTTTATGCATCGTCGACTTCACAAAGGTCCCGAGTTCCTCTCATGGAATACTCACTCTTACTCATCCCGAAAATTTATATGAGCTGTTGTCAGGAATTCATTGGATCCAACAAAGTTGGATCTTCCTACATTGTGAACACTGCATGTAAGGTAGCTGATAACTAATTCCCACCTCTCCCCCTTTTCCAATATCCTATCCTCCCCCCAATCCCAGCAAGAAGCCAACACACCCTTAGGATCGTTGGGATCTGTGGAAGATGATGAATGTCCACACAAAGTGCACACAACACACATTTTTAATGCTCAGTTTCATACGTGTGTACAGGTCAACTTTGAGGTGTGTGGCTTTATCATTTTTCATGGACTCAGAGTTGTGAATTTTTGTTGACATCCTCCAGTGATTACTGACATTGTAGGGATGATTAGTGTAAATTGAACAAGTGGTGATCCTGTAGGATATAAATATTTTAAATACTGTAATGAATATTATGAATCCAGTCATATATTTACAATGGCTGCTGAACACTGTCCTGGTAGCAGAAATGTGAAAAAAATGTGAAGATGGATATTACTCTTTAACTTTTGATTATTTGTTGCTGCCAAAAATCCAATGTTGCCATAAGATCTGCATTTGCGGAAGATTATAAACACCTTTAATCAGTCCGTTATGTTCAGACTATTATTTTGCGTTTTTGATCTGCTCGAACGATTTGGATTGTATTTTTACAAATATATAATGAGTCAGATTTGAGTCTGATATTATTTTGCTTGAATTAGGATTGTGTATGATATTTCTAGGACTTGTGTTCTCTTCTCCAGTGCTTGTCTGTTTATAACTTATTATTTTAGGTGTAGTAGTGACCTCCCCACACTGGGGGCTTGAGAAATGCTAGGCTTGTACAGATGGTTAAACAATTGTGTAAGGGTTAACAATCTGTTTTGTAGCTATTATGTCTTCAATAAATTTATACATATATTTTATCAATGTAGTTTTGTCATCCTTCTAAAGTAGTGATTTTAAAGATACTTTAGCAGGGAAACTTTGTATTATATATAGTTTATCCAGAGTAGGGCTTGATAAAGCTCCACTGAGGTTGACACTGTATAACAAAGGCTTTCTTTCTAAATCTCTGAAATCACTATTTTGGAACTTGTGAAGGTGACTTGGAAAGCACAATCACAAGATTCATAGCCCACAAACTGGTGATTAAACTACAAATTACAGTCCATCCCAGACAATTATTAAGCACAAGACTTAATAATGGTCTAAGAAGATTATTGCTTCAGCCATTGTATTATGACTTCAAATATGGAAGCATTTATTTGTAATTCTGATATCCCAGTAGGGTTTTGACTGCTGATTCCTGTTCCTTACAATATGTATGTTCTGTAACAAATAATATATATAGCCAAGTAGAACTATTACAGAAAATTATCATGATGCTGGTGAAAGGCTCTTGATCTGAGGAATTTGCACTATTTACTTTAAGATCAAATCTGATTACTCCTACAAGTTTTCTTCATGAATATAATAATGGAATAAGCACAAAGTACTGTAGATAACTTTGATATGCTGACAGCAGCACAAGATATCCTTCAAGTCAGCTACCAAGACTGACTGACAAGTTGCTTTAAGCTTGCAAACTAATAGTAGTGTCAGCAAGATAACCTAAATAGATAACTGATTTATATAATATCAAACACAAACAAGATACTGGTTAAGTGACCAAGGAGGCATTAATGACAACACTAGTATTCAAATGTAACTGAAGAGATTCGGTGAAAATATTACGGTACTGTATATTCATCGAGAAGTGCTACAATCGTAGCACCTTGGTGGTAATGAGGTTTGATCTGAGGAAGGGAAGGGTAGCCGTTAACCAGTATTGCAGTAATCTCTGGAAGAATCCTGCTTACTAACAAAAAAAAAATTTCTTAACTGGCCATCTCCCTCCAAGGTAGGGTGACTTCAAAATAAGAAGAAACATTTCACCATCACTGTCTTGCCAGAGGGTTTAGGCAGTGATGTTACTTGCAGTTTAATATATAACTTGCAAGGAACAGCCATCAGTTGAGAACCTAACTAGCAGTCAACATCTTGCTTGGACAGAATTACAAATAACTGCTGTTTCGTGCATACAACTGACAAGAATTTGTAGAACATACACAAGAACACTGGGAAGCAAAACTTCATATTTGAAAAATAAATCATATTACCATGGCTGGTACAATTTACTATTGTACTTTTAGACATTAGTTTGTATCTTGCTACTCTAATTTCAGTAATAACCTTTTCCTCATCCCTGCAAGAGGAAAAGAGGATGCCTTGACACCAGTGAATGGCTCCTGATCTAAGGAATTAAGAGTTACACCTCCCCTTCCACAGATCCAACTGGATTACCTCCCATTACCCAAGCACTGTACAACCCTTGCAGTTCAGTGCTTCATTACAAATACAGTGGACCCCCGGTGTTCGTACTGCTCCAAACTCGAACAATTATGTAAGTGTATTTTTGTAAGTGCTTTTGTAAGTGTATTTTTGGGGGTCAAAAAGGACTAAGCTACTTTACATTATTCCTTATGGGAACAAATTCGTTTGGTAATGGCACTTGAACAGCATTCTGGAATTTATTAATTACAAACACCGGGGGTCCACTGTATAACACTCTTTGAATCAAGAACCTATCATCAATGACAAGGCACAAACTTGGCGAGGGAGTCAGTAAAAACAAATATCTAAAAGCTTAGCAACATGAGCTCATTACTGAAACTAGGCTAATAATTCTAACACAACCAGATAAAACTAGCAAATAAAAAAATTCTTCTGTCAAAGTGACTAGTTCACTGTGCACCCAAACCTATCCTATGAATGGTAGTGCATGGATGCACAAAGGCCCAAGAACTGTCATGAAAAGATTAACTATAGTTTACTGGGCATGCAAACATATCTTTTAACAGGTTATAAACTGGCTTGAAATGGATAATATATATTTCTGCAGAACAGTGTGGAATGACACGTGGTTCTAGCATTTGTTACGAGTACAGTGACAAAGTTCAGGTGATTTAACTAGACCTTCCCTTCCCCAGATCAAACCTGACTGCCTCCCATTCTCTAGGCACTCTATAACTCATATGGGTTTGGCAATTTCTGATTGCTGCACCCAGCAGCACAAGCACTAACCACTGTAGAGGCTCAGAAAGATAAGAAAAATCCCACATATGCACAGGATGTGTAATGCTTCAATAGAGACAAATGAAGTATAATGTGTTCCTTTATTGACAACGTTTCACCCACACAGTGGGCTTTATCAAGTTGCAAACAGATCTATCTACCTCTTGTGACTCGATAAAGCCCACAGTGTGAGCAAAACGTTGTCAACAAAGGATTGCATTATACCGCATGTGTCTTTATCCATGGTGTGTGTATTTTACACCATTTCTTTCCATGTGTAATGCAAGTCATTACTGTTTCAAATAAAATATGGCTGACAAGATTGCAAGGACACATGCAAAACCTCAATATGTGAGTACTCCTGCTGGTGATATTGTGCTCCCCTTCCTTATACTGAGCCTAAATACTTCCCATTCCCGCAAGCTCACTCGTAAGTGTAATAATGTTTGTGTTTAGCACTTTTTGCCAATAAAAACAGTGCACAACAGAATCAAAGCCACCAACATGATCTTTATGATAATCGTTATTTCTATAAAGTATATTATACACTTTATATAGGATTGACTTTAAAGCCCCTGGTTATGTAGAACACTCTCAGCAGCCTTATAATAAAATTATAACTACTGAACAATTAATTAGATTAAGTGTGCTACCCATAAGTTCCTCTTATATAGTTCTCAACCAGAATGCCACCCATAAGTTCCTCTTATATAGTTCTCAACCAGACTGCCACCCATAAGTTCCTCTTATATAGTTCTCAACCAGACTGCCACCCTTAAGTTCCTCTTATATAGTTCTCAACCAGACTGGCACCCATAAGTTCCTCTTATATAGTTCTCAACCAGACTGGCACCCATAAGTTCCTCTTATATAGTTCTCAACCAGACTAGCACACATAAGTTCCTCTTATATAGTTCTCAACCATACTGCCACCCTTAAGCTTCTCTTACACAAGTTCTGGAGCCATCCCTGGTTACAGAAGATGGAGAAATTACATCATCACATTCATAGGAAAGCACTAAAACCTTAAGGGGAATGGGATACAATCAAGTTTGATTGGAGGAAGGGGAGGGTAACCCAGTTTCTCTTGATCAAGAGCTCTTACCAGCATCAAGGCACACTCCCTTCCCCTAAAATGTTCTTGGATAAAGAGACCTTCACAGCATCAAGGCACACTCCCTTCCCCTAAAATGTTCTTGGATAAAGAGACCTTCACAGCATCAAGGCACACTCCCTTCCCCTAAAATGTTCTTGGATAAAGAGACCTTCACAGCATCAAGGCACACCCCCTCCCCCTAAAATGTTCTTGGATAAGAAGACCTTCACAGTATCAAGGCACACCCCCCTCCCCCTAAAATGTTCTTGGATAAAGATTCCTTCACTAGCATCAAGGCACACTCCCCGCCTTGAAAGGTCCTTGGGTAAAGAGCCTTTCAACATCAAGGTCCCCCTTCACCTTGAAAGACCTTCATTAGCATCAAGGCACCCCCTTAAAGTGTTCTTGGATAAAGAGTCCTTCATAGCATCAAGGAACACACAGCTCCCCATAAAGTGTTCTTGGATAGAGTTCTTCACAACATCAGGTACACTCTCCTCCCCCCTTAACGTGTTCTTGGATAGTCACTAGCATCAAGGAACACACCCCTCCCCCTTAAAGTGGTCTTGGATAAAGTGACCATCACAGCATCAAGGCACACCCCCTCCCCCTTAAAGTGTTCTTGGATAAGGAGACCTTCACAGCATCAAGACACCTTCCTCCCCCTTAAAGTGCTCTTGGATAAAGAGACCATCACTGCATCAAGGCACACCCCCTCCCCCTTAAAATGTTCTTTGATAAAGATAACTTCACTAGCATCAAGGCACACTCCCCGCCTTGAAAGGTCCTTGGGTCAAGAGCCCTTCAGCATCAAGGTCCCCCCTTCACCTCGAAAGGTTATATAACAAGCTCTAAACCTATAAGGCATACAGGAAAAATTATCATTTTAAAAATCAGTACATTCCCACAGCGCTTGTTGACCATTTTATTGCTCTACAACAATCTTAAAATGCCTATAGAACAGTAAATGTAAACAATGAAGTCACAATACCGTGCCTAGAACGATTTACAACCCACAATACCGTGACTAGAACGATTTACAACCCACAATACCGTGCCTAGAATTATTTACAACCCACAATACCGTGACTAGAACGATTTACAACCCACAATACCGTGCCTTGAACGATTTACAACCCACAATACCATGCCTAGAACGATTTACAACCCACAATACCGTGCCTAGAACGATTTACAACCCACAATACCGTGCCTTGAACGATTTACAACCCACAATACCGTGCCTTGAACGATTTACAACCCACAATACCGTGCCTAGAACGATTTACAACCCACAATACCGTGCCTTGAACGATTTACAACCCACAATACAGTGTCTGGAACGATTTACAACCCACAATACAGTGCCTTGAACGATTTACAACCCACAATACAGTGTCTGGAACGATTTACAACCCACAATACAGTGTCTGGAACGATTTACAACCCACAATAGTGTCTGGAACGATTTACAACCCACAATACAGTGTCTTGAACGACTTACAACCCACAATACCGTGGCTTGAACGATTTACAACCCACAATAGTGTCTGGAACGATTTATAACCCACAATACAGTGTCTGGAACGATTTACAACCCACAATACAGTGTCTTGAACGACTTACAACCCACAATACCGTGGCTTGAATGATTTAAAACCCACAATACCGTGGCTTGAACGATTTACAACCCACAATACCGTGGCTTGAACGATTTACAATCCACAATACCGTGGCTTGAACGATTTACAACCCACAATACAGTGTCTGGAACAATTATAACCCAAAATAGTGTCTGGAACAATTTACAACCCACAATACCGTGGTTGGAACCATTCGCAACCCACAATACTGTGTGGAAGAATTCAGAACCCACAATGCCGGGGGCTAGAATCCCAACTCAATGCCGTGGTTGAAACAATTCACAACTAACCCACAATTTAAGAGGATAATAGTGAATAATGGAACGACACATAGTCAAATTTTCCCTCTCTAATTTGTAGCATGTAAGTTTTTTTTTGTTTTTTTCAACAAGTCGGCCGTCTCCCACCGAGGCAGGGTGACCCAAAAAGAAAGAAAATCCCCAAAAAGAAAATACTTTCATCATCATTCAACACTTTCACCACACTCATACATAATCACTGTCTTTGCAGAGGAGCTCAGATACGACAGCTGAGAATTGTCCCTCCCAGCTGTCACTATAAGGTTAGGTTAGGTAAGGTTTGTCAGGAAACAGGACAAGTGTTTCCTGATGCGGGTCTTAGTCATATCATGACCCTCAGCTGGAGCTGTTGGTCATCTTACCGAGAACTTCCACTAACTTACCGGAACACTCTGTGTAGCTTTATATATAGGTTGGACGGGTAAATTAGTGGGCGAGAGTTAAGACCTTCCTAGCGTCTGTTATTTGTGTATTTATTTTTGTGCTCCTGTGTATTTTTCTAAGTGTGTATTGATATCAGTATCGGCTAATTCTGATGGTATAAGTATTGCCTAATTTTTATGTCAGTATCTGCCTAAAATTTTAGCATCGTCACTCCAAACAATTCTCAACTCTCAATGACACTAAGAAAGCTTCTAATATAATATCTCAAGTTTACGTAGTGTAACTCCTACTGAACCAACGCATTACTAATTCTTATCAGAACTGATTTAACCTCTGCGCAATTCACGATCACAGAACGTTGCGTTCCAAGCCCTACACCGATGATGTGCCTTGTATTATATTTATAGCGAGGCGATAAATCTGTAGGGGTCATGTGGAGACGTATCGCTTGTGTGCTTGCCCCCTCGGGGGTGGGTTGATGGTGGTGAGACGTTCTTGATCCCAGGAACCCCTAACCTTTCTTGTATTAATAAACCTGACTGACTCCTATACCCCCCGTTCACCACCTGTCAAGAATTTAATACCTTAAAAAAAGACTAAAGTAACTTCTCTGTGTATATAATTTATATGCTTAACCGACCAACAAGATATATTATAAGGTTAGGTTAGGTAAGGTTCGCCAGGAAACAGGACAAGTGTTTCCTGACGCGGGTCTCAGTCAGATGACCCGCCGTTGGAGCTTTTGGTCATCTGACAGAGGCCTTCCACTGGCTTACCAGTCCACCCCTTTAAAAATTATGGTCAGTTATAACCATTTTTATTGATATTATTATTATTATTATTATCAAAAGTACAAGATATAACCTTACCCATCTCATTAAACAAGTGCAAGATATAAATAAATGATAAAAATATGATAATTTTACACCTCACAATCTCTTTAATAATTCTGATAGCTTCAATTTAAATTCCAAATTATTTATTACTACTATTAAAAAGCGATAAATCTGTACGGGTCATAGAGCTCCCAAGCTCTAAAACATAACTATGATATGCTTGTGCGCTAAACCCACAAACATCATACAGCGCTGCAATATGGAATGCAAAGTTTGTTAGTTTATTTAGGCTAAAGGCTTACACAAGAGGTATGATAAAAGCTGGTGGAGCAGGGAGAGTGACCTAGTAGCGACCAGTGAAGAGGCGGGGCCAGGAACTGTGACTCAACCCCTGGAACCACAACTAGGTGAGTACAACTAGGCGAGTACAGTACGAGGGTACGAGGGCCGCGTTGCATCAGTTAACTGTCAAGTTAGAAACGCTTCAACTCAGTATTTAGGTAAACTCAGTGCATATATAGCAATGTACATCCATCTGTGTATATATCTTGTTGCTCTGTGCATGTACACTGAGATAATGTTAATTTATGGGGTTTAAAGTCCATCGATTACACAAGGATTATTGAGGCTTCGCGTAACTGTTTCCACTATCAAATAAGAATATACTTGTCTCTAAAATAAGGACTAAACTAGTCTCTACATACATACGCTGAGAGCAATACACCTCTCTTGCGTATATCCTGCGTAACGGAGATAAATGATAAGATTTATCTGTGTATACAAGCGTGTGCGAGCACTAATGGCTCCTCAAGCCTCAATATTTTGCTCACAATCTGCTATTCAGACTAACCTTATCATGTTGAGTGATATAATCCTGCCAGCGTGATCAATTCCTTTTCTTAAAACTGAGATGCTGTACACTTCACAACATATCTAAACGTAAACAAGAGCGTCTCTCACTACAGATCACTGGGTAATTTCTGGGAGACGTGACTCGTGTGGTTGGCTGTTTCGAGGTGTTGGTTGCTGAATGGGGTTTAAAGCCTATCGACTGCACTAGGGTCAAGCAAACTAACCTTTTTCACTACTAGAAAAGAATGCTCTAACCTCTAAAATAGGGATTAAAGTAAATTATATATACGCTGATAGAAAAATACACCCCCAAGTATGTATATCCCGTACAGTGGTCAGCGCCCCCTCCATAACCATAACGTACCTGCTTTTAATACTGGAGCGTCCAACTGAAGCATTTATTCTTATCTATACATTTTTCTTTGATGTTTTATTCCATTATGGTAATCAATTCCTGTAACTGGTTTCGCTTTCATAGTCTAGCCGTTGATGCCATAAGTAAAAATATTAGTCCCTATGTGGCGTACGGCAACAGTGTCAATAATAATAATAATAATAATAATAATAATAATAATAATAATGAGTATTATTATTATCATAAAAGAAAGCTAAATTATCTATATAAAATGCATTATTATTATTACTATTATTATTATTATTATTATTATTTCTACAAGTACATGTACGTACAAGGTATACAGGCCTAGCTGACATCAATGACATATTACTATATAGAAAGCCGGTTGTTATGCTGAGCATTTCGGGCAAATTAGGTAAATTTTGTCCCAGGATGCGACCCACACCAGTCGACTTACACTCAAGTACCCATTTTACTGCTAGGTGGACAGGGGCAGCAGGTGTCTCATGGAAACACGTCCCTAATGTATCCAGCCGTACCGGGAAATCGATCCCAGGACCTCAATGTGTGAGCTGAGTTCTCCCTCCCAAGATAGGAGGGGGATACCTTGATGCTGAAGGGCTCTTGATTTGGTTCATCTGAGCTGCCATCTTATTTCTCGCATCAAATCTGATTACCTCCCGTTCCCCAGGCGTTGCATAACCCCTGGGTATTTAGCGCTTCCCCATGAAGAAAATATATAATAGGCAGGAAAACCATCCAGTGTGATGGAGTATGACAGGAAAATTATCCTGTGTGATGGAGTATAATTTATAATGACTTTAGGAATAAAAGAAAATATAAGTTTGTCCATCATGCAACTATACATAGAAAACTGATAGCATCAAAGAAAACGAAATTTTTTAAGTGCTAGAGGGCAAACTCTAATAATTCTCGTGGTTGACTACTATAAGTTACAAAGTAAATTGCTTAGCTAGCTAGATGTATTCTAGTCACTGCACGATGCAAGAAAGTGATCCCCGTACTGCATAACCCCAGCCCCTTTACCTTAAAGTACGTGAATGGAACAGTGCAAAGTGCGGCACAAGTTTGTGATACTGTCAAATATCAGTGTTCATGATTTGAAATCAGGAAAATCCATTAACAAGTCATAATATCCCATTTTTAAATAAAAATGGTAAATTAGATACTCCGTAGAGGTTTCGATCCTCCGTCCGTGTATTATTTAACACAAGAAGTATTGATCTCTTTACGACTTTTTTTTTTAAATGTAATGAGAATATATAGGGTGTCCCGTAGCTCGATCGATAGCGCACTCAGCTCACACACTGTCCCTGTTCACACATCAGTAAAATGGGTACCTGGGTGTTAGGCGACTGGTGTGGGTCGCATCCTGGGACAAAACTGACCTAATTTGCCCGAAATGCTCAGCATAACAAGCGGCTTTCTATATAGTAGTATGTCATTGATGCCAGCTAGACCTGTATACTATGTACTTGTAGTAAATACAGATATTATTATTATTATTATTATTATTATTACATCTAACACTGTGGTAGGCCTACTGGTCCATGCTACGCAGGTAAGATAAGATTTGCTCGGATTTTTAACTTGGAGGATTAGCCACCCAGGATAACCCAAGAAAGGCAGTGCGTCATCGAGGGACTGTCTGTTTTATTTCCACTGTGGTCCTTCAATCTTCTTTCCCAGGATACCATCAACATCAGTCGACTAACACCCAGGTACCTACTTACTGCTAGTTAAACAGGGATAGCAGTTGTAAGGTAACATGCCAATTGTTTTTACTTAGCCGAGGACTGAACCTCGGATACTCAGTGTGTGATGCGAGAGTTGCCTACAGAGCCCAACAGCTCAAAGAACAGCTATAGAAAATTGACTACTGTCTGGAAAACTTAACATCCCCATCCCCAAACATCTTGCTGTTTGGTGACTTCAATCTAAGACATACAAAATGGAAGAACATAAATAATGTTGTAGCAGAAATAATCCCTGGAGGCAGCTCAGATGAAAAGTCACACACACACACACATGAACTTCTGAATTTCTGCAATAAACACACCCTACGTCAGCAGATAGTGGAGCCAACAAGACTGGAGAACACACTTGACCTTATTTTCACAACTAATTCTGATCACAATCTAATCGAAGTCCAGACTTATATGCATATGGGTCCTGATCAGCAAAATGCATATAGCTATGAGGGTACCTTCACCAAATTCAACTTCAACAACAAGAACATCAACTGGGACCAGGTAAACTATGTCCTAAATGAAACATGTTGAGAAGATATCTTAAATAACATGGACCCTAACCAATGCCTTGAAAAAATAAACTTTATGGTAGCTGAAGTATGTTCACGGCATATTCCCCTAAGAAAATAGAAGAGAAGTAAACTGGAGAGAGTGAGACGCTCCCTCTACAGGAGAAAGCGAAGAATCACTGAGCTCCTCAAGAATGCTAGATTATCTGAAACATGGAAGCGCTAACCAGGGAAGTGGAAAATATTGAGCTTAAGTTAAAGGACTCATACAGGATACAGGAGAGACAAGATGAGCTAAAAGCGATTAGTGAAATTGAAAGAAATTCGAAATATTTCTTTTCATATGCCAAAAACAAGGCAAAATCCACATATAGTATAGGGCCCCTGCTCAGACAAGGCGGATCCTACACAGATGACAACAAAGAAATGAGTGAGATCACATCTGCGAGGAAACTGATAGGATGGATAATGAGAACATTCAAGACAAGAGATGCCAAGCCAATGATGATCCTTTTTAAATCACTTGTTCTCTCTTGTTTTTTTTTAGGCTGGAATACTGCTGTACATTAACATCTCCATTCAAGGCAGGTGAAATTGCAGATCTAGAGAATGTACAGAGAACCTTTACTGCACATATAAGTTCCATCAAACACCTTAACTACTGGGAACACTTGGAAGAACTTGACTTGTACTCAGTGGAGCGCAGGCGAGAGAGATGCATCATAATCTACACCTCGAAATGAATGGAGAGACTGGTCCCTAATCTGCACACAGAAATCACTCCCTACGAAAGCAAAAGAATTGGCAGGCGATGCAACATACCCCCAGTGAAAAGTAGGGGCGTCATTGGTACACTAAGAGAAAACACAATAAGTGTCTGGGACCCAAGCCTGTTCAACAGCCTCCCACCAGCCATAAGGGAAATTACCAATAGACCCCTGGTTGTCTTAAAGAGGGAGCTGGACAGATACCTAAAGTCAGTGTCGGATCAGCCGGGCTGTGGTTCGTATGTTGGACTACGTGCGGCCAGCAGTAACAGCCTCGTTGATCAGGCCCTGATTAACCAGGAGGCCTGGTCATGGACATGGCCGCGGGGGCGTTGATCCCCGGAATACCCTCCAGGTAGAGCCACGGGCCACCTAAACAACAGTTCCCAACGTGACTAACTCACACCCACTCAACCTATATTTAAAGCTACCCAAAATTCTCGCCTCAATAACGCTACCTCGGAGTTGTTCCAGTCATCTACAACTCTATTACCAAAGCAGTACTTCCCTATATCCTCCCTAAATCTAAATTTGTTCAACTTAAACTCACTGCTACGAGTCCGGTCCAGTTCCGGAATCCCCCAAACATAGACATCAGCGAAGAGCAGCGGTGACAAGCAAAATCTTACAGCCATTAATGGACCAGTAGGTGTGACCAGTAGGTGTGACCAGTAGGTGTGACCACTAGGTGTGACCACTAGGTGTGACCACAGATAGGTGAGTACAATAGTTTTTAAAATGTGATCTGATGTATGTGAAAAATATAAACAGAGTAGACTATAAACCAACTAATTATTTTCTTATAATTATGTAGAACAAAAAAGACAATACCGGCCGGTGGTCATATATAAGAGAAACTTTTCAATTTATTTTCATCGCACGAAAAAACTAAACAAAAAAAATAATATAATTATATTAACATTAAATTTATGATAAACAAATGCAAGTCACTCCGAGTCAATTATACATACGCTAGGTAGGTTAAGGTAACCAACGTAGTTAATTATTGTCACAGTAGGCTTGTGGAGGTGGCATTGTTATTATTCGCATGTTTTTTATCCTAGAATTGTAAGAAGTGTTTTTTGTTCCTATCATTGTAGGAAGTGTATTTGTTCCTATCATGCTAAAGAGAGAGAGAGAGAGAGAATTTTTATCCATACTTATCTTTCTCCTTGTTGATGAACTTCAGGATAGATCCCAGGGTCCCTTCCAAGGCTTCACCCATCTCTTTCCTTTCTTCCTCTTCCTCTGACATATAGCAAGCTGGGTGACGGATATATTCTCAATCACCTGAAACAAAACAAAAACAGTAGTTGTAATAGTAGTAGTAGTAATGATAGTGTAATAGTCAAGTCGTACCAGTCGTAACACTCATTAAAGGTAGTTTTTGATCACCCAACTAGGCTATAAAAAAAATGCTACACTGTTCCCATATAAATGTATACAATCAAGGGTCCTGGACACAGTACCCGAGCTTACAATTACAGGACCTATTCATTATTCACCGTATTTGAATGTACACTGAGTTAATCTATATACCGCAGCAACGGCAGTGATAACACACATCCCTGAACATCCTGCACGTATCCTGAAGAACCTATGTCTCTTCTTAAATTATAAATATGTGTTATGTGTTATAGGAAAAAAACGAAAAATAAAGAAAACTAATAAAAATATATGGTATTCTGCCTAGTCGGCGATACTTAAAAACTATGAAAAGATAATTTTTTTTTTTTTTTGAAGAAAATTTGGTTACACATTGGAAATAAGTCACTCTGTCTGACTTTTTTGGGTTATCCTAGGTTCTCTACACATATGCTGCTATGTATGATAATGTATGTAAATGTATTTGTGTATACCTGAATAAACTTACTTACTTACTTACTTACTTACTTAACAAAGTTAGCTGTGTTTCCCCTCTCATAGTCCATCAGGCAGGATGGTGCTCATACAAGGTGTTGAGAAGTGCCAGCCTGAGATGGGAGACTACAGTAGTGCCAGCCTGAGATGGGAGACTACAGTAGTGCCAGCCTGAGATGAGAGACTACAGTAGTGTCAGCCTGAGCTGGGACGCACACACAGGAAGTTGAATAGTCTGGAAAGTGACGTAGTGGAGGGAGGAACCATACATAGTTTTAAGATGAGGTTTGATAAAGCTCATGGAGCAGGGAGAGGACCTAGTAGCGATCAGTGAAGAAGTGGCCAGGAGCTATGACTCGACCCCTGCAACAACAAAGAGGTAAGTACACACACACACACACACACACACACACACACACATATATATATATATATGCTTAATTCTCAAACAGGCGAAATTATTTACATTGTCTCTATATCCACAGCAGGACTCGAACCTGCAAACTCTGTATCAGAGTCCACAGTACTTTACCACGGAGCCAGATATACATTAGTAGATAACAATGAAGAGGTTGGAGTTCCCGTGTAGTCTGCCCAGTCATGTACAATTACTGAGACGCAATACAAAGAGATTAAAGTATATTACTAAATAATTACATATATTATCATGCAAAAATGGCGAAATCCACAATGAGAGAGATTATCATGGGGAGCGCTAAACCTGTAGGGATTATACAACTCCTGTGGGGGGAAGAACTCGTTTCAGCACTTGCAAATTTATCACTAGATACAATTTACCGTGAGTGGGGAAGAATAAAATCTTCGATTTATTATCCCCGAAGGATTAGTACCCCAGGATAACCCAATAAAGCTAATCAATATGCTTATCTCCATTAGGACTCCCTTTGTAAAGTCCTCCCCCAGGATGTCGACCACAACAATCGACCAACTCCTAGTAATCTATCCACATCAAGAATTGAATTGGATGTGGTTCGTCGGTATTGTCCCGGCCTGGGTCTTGTCCAATTGGTGACCCGGCATAGGCTTCCCGGGTAAGGGAATGTCAATACACAAATAACCCAGATTTAGGAGAGAGGAGCTTACGACGACGTCTGGGTCCGGCTTGTTCCAGTCGGACCATCTTCTTTATCGTGCTGTAGTCCTGCCTTGGGAAGAGGGAGGGTACTCTTAGGTTCTGCGGACCCACAGCAAGGTAACAGGGTGTTAGAGGAGACTTGAAATATACATCCTGCCTCGTGTGGGGTTAGACCCCACGTCCCCTGGGTAGTGACAGTAAATAAATACTGGTAATGGTGAGATAATGGGAGAGTTTGTGGAGGTGTGAACTGGTGGTTGCAAGGGAGACTGCTTACACTAGATCATGTACCAGATGGTCGCCATAAGGCGTGGCCTTGACCAGGGGAGATATTTAAGTCTACCTACACCTCCTCCTCTAGCACGTTTTCTACCTACATGAGAACGTAGATTACGTACTCCGGTAAGTTGTAGTTAGAAGACTGTAGAAGAAAATTAGATAAACGAATTGATTTAAGTACAATTACATAACTTTGGATGGTTACACTTCTTACACAGTAACATATTTGCTGTAAAAAGACGACAGTAAACAGGTGATATAACAATATGCAAAACAACCACTGTGAAAAAAATAGTGAACTCCCAAGCGCTTTCGTAATTTATCACATTATCAAGGAACTGTAAAAATAATAGAACAACAAAAGGTTTATAAGCCGGTGATAACACCTCACCCGTTCATTTATGCACAGTGACATATTTGTAAATTACTTACAATAACTCAAAAAGTCAAATAGAACAAGTAAAAAGAAGATAAAGAAAATGACAATTTTCGGATTATTATTCTGGAGGGTTAGTAACCCATGATGACTCACTATATCATTAAACTGTCTTGCTAGAACTGAGGATCACTTAATCACCACTCACCACGATGCGACCAACAACAGGTACCTACTTACTGCTAGGTGACCAGAGGCAACATATGTAAGCAAGCACGGCCAAGTATTTCCACTTGATCTGAAATCGAAGCCAAAGTCTTTCAAATGCGAGCTGAGAACGCTACCTTATTTAGGCAATCAATATATAATGTGGAAGCTTGTGAGTTATGAGGTGGTGACTGTCACCCCTCACAAATTCCCCCCAAAAAATCTTTTTGGATTAAAATGAATGAAGAACCAACATCATGTACCTGTAGAAATAAAGATTATTATTATTGATACCCTACTTATAAATAAATTGATCACAATTCAAGTGAATGACCAGACTGGCTCAAGAATGGTCATTCTAGCTAGTATTCTCATTAACCAGGACTCCACAGACCGGGTTAACCATGACTCCTTCACAGACCGGATTAACCAATACCTCTTCACAGACCGGGAAGACAATCCTAAGAGCACATTACAAACCAATATGAAGATTCAGCTTTATAAAGCCAGTACAATCAATGTGACCTATCTCCATTGGGGCCCAGTACCTGGACCCGTTATGTACCTTTGTAATCCTTTACCTGTCGCTCACAGCATGGGTATGTAGAGCATAACAAGCTATCAAAGGAAAATACCAAGAGCGTCATGCACCGCATGGACAATGGGAGGTAATCAGATTTTTGAGAGGAAAGGTAACTCGCAATTTCTTGGATCAAGAGCCCTTTAACAGTATCAAGGCATCTCCTTAGAAGGGATTAGAAAGTCGAGTATTTTTACTTTAACGGCTGAGACAAGTAGATCACTTGCTGATTCATTGTTATGCAGGCGTTGCAAAGGCAGAATGTCAACGTGTGGGTGAATGTTTAAGCCAGTGTGGGTCATTCATCCCAAGGAAGAGTGTAGGCTCGAGCCTCCGTCCACTTCTACCCAGATAAGCTACCTGGCTATACCCAATGATTATTGAATTTCAACAACAAAAATAATAATATACAGAATTGAGGCAATGCTAAGGTGTCTGAACGGATAGTTTTGGAATAATAATAATAGTAATATCTTTATTTCTACAAGTACATATACAAAGTATACAGGCCTAGCTGACATCAAATTAGGTCAATTTTGTCCCAGGTCGACTAACACCCAGGTACCCATTTTACTGATGGGTGAACAGTAACAACAAGTGTAAGGAAACATGCCCAATGTTTCCACCCTTGCCGAGAATCGAACCACGGACCTTTAGCGTGTGAAACAAGAGCTTTGCCCACCAGGCCGCGGACCACCCGAATAAAGCAATAATACATGAAGATAGAGACATACACAAAAATGTGAGAGATGCACAAGAGAAAGAGAAACTAATTTAGGAGTTGCGTAGGTCAGCTTCCAGTGGTCAGTAAGTGTACCCGGAAGTAACGCAGTTCAGCAGGCTGCCGTACACTATAGCTAGCGCGCAGCCAACGATATACACACCATGAAGTGTATGTCTCAGTGCATTTACAGGGTGTTTCAAAATGATGGACCCAACCGGTATGGCCTCATGATTAAACGTCGCATTAACAGAGAACTTGTACACAGAGAGTTTACGTTAATCCCTGTTTTAGGGACTGGTAGTGACCAGGTAATATGCAGCCTTAATAACCATTGTGGAAACTTTTTTAGTCACTAAAAGTTCCACAGGGTAAGGGAGCCGTCAGGATCCTTACACACAGTGGATCGGCCCTCGGAGTTTATAAACCCACACACCCAACAAAACATACGCACACTCCAGCTGATGACGGTGACTATTGTGTATATTTTAATTGATAGATTTATCCACCTAGGAACACCTAGGCAAGTTTGTACAGATAGAAACTAATAGTAAGATCATTAAGGCAACGTTAGGTATTAATACTGTAGCTCTAGCACCCTAATATAGGTAGTTATAGGCCGGAATAGGCAAGCATTAGGTTATGTTAGCTAGATACAACTGGCAGCCCACACTTGAATCTAGGCAGTGTGGTAGTCAGAAATTGTGACCTACGTTCTTCCCAGACCAGACTCCACACGAACAAGACGTGCCAAAATTAGGCAGCACCCCCCACGTGACCCAACATCTGTCCTGGGGCCCTGGAGGAGATCCCGAAGTACCAGAAATCTGCCTCCATCCAGACCCATTACAGTAAGACTAGGCTTTCTTTCTCTCAGTATCTGGCCAGTTTTCTGGGGGAAACGTTAGTGAAGTTATCTGTGGGTCTTAAGCAGACGGAAACCTTTGTGTTGGTATGTACCAGCGTCGTCTCTTAAGTTCAGTCTGGAAGCTAGTGTTACTTACTGCATATATTACTCAAGGGACATCCTAGTAACCAGGGAACTCTGAGGTGCAGGCAGGACACTAATTACCCCATCTTTTACAGACAAAGTTTCTCCACTGCACATGGTGTTAGGAGGGGTTATATATAAGGAAGACCAGGACATATACCCACCCTTTTCTTTCAAGTAAGTAATCTCCTTCCAGTATTGTGTAGGCAGCGTGGGATTCCCTTACTGCAATTAGATAGAAATTTGTACCATAGCCACTTGTAAGTCTGAGAGAAGTGTCTCAGAGTGTCGGTGTCAACAGTGCTTGCCCAGAGTGCAACTTACAAGAGGCCAATCCAAACAAGTTTCTATAGTGGTCCTTCGATAACCGAGATGTGGGATAGCTAGTTTAGCAGACACATTAGTCTTAATTAGCTAGACCACAGTTAATGTACCAGTCATTTTCGAAGCTAGGTTAGTTATCACACCTAGGCC
>WNWK01011149.1:0-66098 GCA_009830355.1 Cherax destructor | reverse complement strand
CATTAAGAGGGACGTTAAAAGGGTATAAGAAAAAAAACGGGACTATGAAATTAAAGTTGCGGGGATTAAAAACAACCCAAAATTTTTTTCCAGGTTTAAAAAACAAAAGTTGGGGATAAGATAGGCCCCTTTTAAAAATAACTCGGGGCATCTTATGACAAGAAATGATATGTGCTCTATTTTTAATAATTATTTTCTCTCGGTTTTTACGCAGGAAGATACTAATAATATCCCAGAATTTAATTTTTACAGTGGCCCAGAAGAAGATAAATTATTTAATATCACAGTCACTAGTGAAATGGTTATGAAGCAACTAGACCGACTGAAACAAAATAAATCGCCAGGTCCTGATGAGCTTTTTGCAAGGGTTCTTAAGGAATGCAAAATGGAACTCTGTGAACCAATATCTAACATTTTTAATTTATCTCTTCAAACAGGTGTAGTGTCTGATATGTGGAAGATGGCTAATGTAATTCCTATTTTTAAAGCAGGGGACAAGTCACTACCGTCAAATTACCGCCCAATAAGCCTTACCTCAATTGTAGGCAAATTACAAGAGTCAATTATAGCTGATATTATTAGAAGCCATCTAGATAACCATAATTTGATTAATGATACTCAGCATGGATTCACGAGGGGCCGTTCCTGCCTATCTAATTTATTAACCTTCTTCAGTAAAGCTTTTGAGGCTGTTGATCACGATAAAGAATTCAATATTGTTTATTTAGACTTTAGTAAGGCTTTTGATAGAGTACCACACCTGAGACTGTTAAAGAAAGTGGCAGCTCATGGCATTGGGGGAAAAGTGCTGTCATGGATCGAGTCATTGCTCACCAATAGGAAGCAGAGTGTGCATCAATGGGGCTAAATCCGAGTGGGGATCTGTAACAAGTGGTGTTCCACAGGGATCAGTCTTAGGCCCGTTGTTGTTTATAATATATATCAATGACCTTGATGAGGGAATTACTAGTGATATGAGCAAATTCGCCGACGACACGAAGATAGGTAGGATAATTGATTCAAACATAGATGTCATAGAACTTCAGGAAGATTTAGACAAACTTAATTCGTGGTCAGAAAAGTGGCAGATGCAGTTCAATGTAGATAAATGCACGGTACTGAAGCTCGGGAATGTCCATAACCCAAGCACTTATAAGTTAAATAACGTAGAACTTAGCCATACAGATTGTGAGAAGGACTTGGGGGTGATGGTAAGAAGCAACCTTAAACCAAGACAGCAATGCTTAAGCGTACGTAATAAGGCAAATAGATTACTGGAATTTATATCAAGAAGTGAAAGCAACAGAAGTCCAGAGGTTATATTACAGCTTTATACATCATTAGTAAGGCCTCACCTAGATTACGCAGCTCAGTTCTGGTCTCCATATTACAGAATGGACATAAATTCATTAGAAAACATTCAGCGTAGAATGACTAAATTAATACATAGCATTAGAAATCTTCATTATGAAGAAAGATAGAAGACCCTTAAATTACATTCACTTGTAAGACGTAGAATGAGGGGAGACATGATCGAGGTATACAAGTGGAAAATGGGTATTAACAAAGGGGATATAAATAAGGTCTTGAGGATATCTCTCCAAGAGAGAACCCGCAATAATGGATTCAAGTTAGATAAGTTTAGATTTAGAAAGGATATAGGAAAGTATTGGTTTGGAAATAGGTTAGTTGATGAGTGGAACAGTCTGCTTAGTAGGGTTATTGAAGCTAGGACCTTGGGTAGTTTTAAATTTAGGTTGAATAAATTCATGAGTGAGAGGGGTTGGATTTGAGTGGGACTCACACATGAGTAAATAGAATTATCAAAGCTTATTTTTTTGGAAAAATTGGATTGAGCAAATATTCTGTTCGTGGGACGGATTGTGAAGGACCTTTGCCTAGTATGGGCCAACAGGCCTGCTGCAGTGTTCCTCCTTTCTTATGTTCTTAATTGTTTGAGTTGGGAACGGTACGAAACTCGGGGTACCACTGGAGTCAATATTTCACTCTATTATTAGTACAGTAGACCCCCGAGTATCGTAAGGCTCATATTTTGTAAAAATCGTGTTTCGTAAGCTTTTTCGATTTCGTGTATCGTAAAATCCTGCTCCGCGCCTGTGCAGGACGCAGGACGCCCGCCAGTGAAGCGTTGTTTACCATTGAGAGAACATTACCCAGCGCGCTCTTTCAAACATTCACAATACATTTGGTGTCTTTTTTTGTGGTCTAGTGATTGTCACTGTGAAATAAGTCACCATGGGTCCAAAGAAGCTTCCTAGTGGCACCCCTGTGGTAAAGAAAGTGAGGAACACCATCGAACTGAAGAAAGAGATTATAGAAAAATATGAGAGTGGCGTACGTCTGAGTGAGCTTGCCAGGATGTACAAGAAAACCCCATCTACTATCAGCTCTATCCAGGCAAAGAAAAATGAGATCAAGGAAGCTAATGTTGCAAAAGGGGTTGATATGTTAACGAAAAATAGATCGAAAACAGTGGATGAGGTTGAGAAGTTATTGGGGGTGTGGATCATTGAAAAACAGATAGCGGGTGATAGTATTTGCACGGTGATAATTTGTGAAAAGGCAAGGAAGTTGCACGCAGATCTTGTCAAGACAATGCCTAGAACCAGTGGTGAGGTGAGTGATTTTAAAGCCAGCAAAGGCTGGTTTGAGAGGTTTAAGAAACGTAGTGGCATACACAGTGTTGTGAGGCATGGTGAGGCAGCCAGCTCAGACAAATGTGCAGCTAAAAAGTTTATGAGTGAATTCCAGGGTTTAATAAAGGCTGAAGAATTCCTCCCCCAACAAGTGTTTAATTGTGATGAAACAGGCCTGTTTTGGAAGAAAATGCCCAACAGGACCTTCATTACTCAGGAGGAAAAGGCACAGCCAGGACACAAGCCTATGAAAGACAGGCTAACTCTTATGATGTGTGCCAATGCCAGTGGTGATTTTAAAGTGAAGCCTTTACTGGTGTATCACTCAGAAAATCCCAGACCCTTCAAAAAACACAGTGTTAACGGGAATAAATTGTGTGTGCATTGGAAGGGTAACACCAAATCATGGGTCACTACGGAGATTTTCAAGGAATGGGTGACTGGAGTGTTTAGCCCTAGTGTGAAGAAATACCTCCTTGAAAAGAAATTGGGACTCAAGTGCCTCCTGGTACTGGACAATGCTCCTGCTCATCCTCACAACTTGCAAGAGTTGTTGCCTAACAACTTAAATTTCATCAGAGTGAAGTTCTTGTCTTCTAACACCACTCCTCTCATCCAGCCCATGGACCAGCAGGCCGGATTGTGTTGAAAAGAGAGATTTTGAAGGATTTGAGGCTGACCCTGACGACCCTGTGCCTGTTGTGGAAGATACTGTGGCATTGGGGAACAGCCTGTGGTTGGAGGTGAGTGGTGAGGATGTGGAAGAGTTGGCGGAGGAGCACAGGGTAGAGCTAACAACTGAAGAGCTGCAAAAGCTTCATCTGGAACAGCAACAGACCACAGCTGAGGTTATTGCTTCAAAGGAGGAGGGAGAGGGAGAGAAGGAGGTGCCTTCTTCAGTGCTTAAGGAGATGTGTACAAAGTGGAATGAGTTGCAGACATTTGTTGAAAGACACCACCCTGAGCAAGCTGAAATGAGCCTTCTATGCAACCACTTCAGTGACAGAGCCATGTTGTACTTCAGGAAAGTGTTGAAGAGTCGCCAGAAACAGAGGACTGTGGACAGTTACTTTACCAGGCAGGGGTCTAGTGACTCTCAAGCTGGTCCTAGTGGCATTAAACGACCAAGAAGGGAAGTCGCCCCAGAGAGGGACTTGTTACCTGAAGTCCTTTTGGAGGGGGATTCCCCTTCCAACCACTAACTCCCTGCCCCTGTCATCATCCCTACCTTCCAGATGCATGCAACTCTTCAATAAAGGTAAGTAAATGTATAATATCTATATAGTTTTTTATTATTTAGTATGTCAATATTTTTTTGTGGAACGGATTAATTGTATTTACATTATTTCTTATGGGAAAAAAGGTTTCGAATTTCGTAAATTTCGTGTTAAGTAATAGCTCCTGGAACGGATTAATTACGATAGGCGAGGGACCACTGTACAGTGGTACCCTGGTTTACGTAATTAATTCGTTCCAGAATGCTGTTCAAGTGCTGTTACCAAACTAATTTGTTTCCATAAGGAATAATTTAAATTAGATTAGTCCTTTTAGGCCCCCAAAAATTCATTTACAAAAGCACTTACAAAAATACACTTACATAATTGTTCGAGTCTGGAGCAGTACGTAAACCGGGGGTCCACTGTATGAGGTAGTACAATTTATTATACTGTACAATCATAAATTTTTAAGTTTGTAATTAAGTTCTTTTACAGTGGTAGAATACAAATATTCTATATTTATATCTATTATTAACCCTTTCAAGGTCAAGACCCCCGATCCTTTACTCGTTCTCAAGGTCGAAAAATTTTTGGAAAAAAAAAAATCTTATGAAATGATAAGAGAATCTTTTCCCAATCATAATGACACCAAAAGTATGAAATTTGATGAAAAACTAACAGAATTATGCTCTCGCAAATTTAGCGGAATCGATGATATTTATGCATCGGCAATTTGCCCACTTTGAGCCTTATTTTCGGCCAATTCCAATGTTTCAGTCTACTAAAAATCATAGCTATTTCGCTAGAATTCTATTTGTTCTATCAATTGGGTACAAGAAACTGCGAATTTACCGATTTCAACTACCCAATAAAGTGGTCAGAAATTGGCAATTTGGCCAATTTCAGACAAATTTCAAAAGATGCCAATTTCAAAATAGGGTCCAAAATAAACAAGACAGACATTCCTGGCACTAAAATAACATTTTATCTCTTCATTAGTCACATCTCCCGGCCCCTCTTACATTACTTTTGCTTTCCATTTTGAATTTTTATTCTCACAAAAAATAGAAGATTTTCTGTTACATATACTACTGCATTATTGTAAAAATGGTATAAATAATATCAGCACACTTGTGCAAGAATATTAGACTCACCAGTTGATGTGTATTGGATGCGTGTCGTGATTTGTTTACTTTTGAACATTGGCAAAAATCAAACATTTTCGTTATTTTGTGCTCAATTTCAAGGTACTTGTCATCATGAAACCAATGAAAATTATCTCTATGTCTGTAATATATCTTCCATTCTATCAAATGAGACCAAGAAAACGAGAATACAGTCATCCCTCCGTTTTCGTGTATCTCTGTTTTCGTGTATTTCAGTTTTCGTGCAGTTTTTTCAGGGAAAATTGACCTCTGTTTTCGTGTGATTCCCTCCATTTTCGTGCTTGGTCCGGAACCCTGTCTAATGCCCAGCGCACATACAAAGCCCGCAAGCCCGCCTCCCACGCACATTCTCAGGCAGTGTAGCATTGTTTCTGGTTGAGTGAACATTATCCTGCAAGTTCATACAAAACATTTCTTAACAATCCATTGTTTTTGGCCCTTGATTATTGTGTGTGACTGCTAAATAAGCCACCACGGGCCCAAAGATAGCTCCTAGTGTCAGTCCTTTGGTAAAGAAAGTGAGGAACACCATAGAATTAAAGAAAGAAATCGTAGCAAAGTGGTGAGAGGCAGTGGTGATGAGAGGCAGTGGTGATGAGAGGCAGTGGTGGTGAGAGGCAGTGGTGGTGAGAGGCAGTGGTGATGGGAGGCAGTGGTGGTGAGAGGCAGTGGTGATGAGAGGCAGAGGTGGTGAGAGGCAGTGGTGATGAGAAGCAGTGGTGAGAGGCAGTGGTGATGAGAGGCAATGGTGGTGAGAGGCAGTGGTGATGAGAGGCAATGGTGGTGAGAGGCAGTGGTGATGAGAGGCAATGGTGGTGAGAGGCAGTGGTGATGAAAGGCAGTGGTGGTAAGAGGCAGTCTTAATGTAGAGTGAGAGGTGAGTAAACAAGATTAAATGAATAAACGAGAGAGAATGAGAGTGTAGAAGTTTCGGTAGTTTTGTCAACAAACCAGTTGTTGTTGTTGTTGCTGCTGCTGCTGTTGTTGTTACCAGCCAGCCTGGACAGGAATGATTCCTGTTCACACCTTCAAGCGACTGGAAAAAAGCGGTGGTAGAGGCGGTGATGAGAGGCAGTGGTGGTGAGAGGCAGGGGTGGTGAGAGGCAGTGGTGGTGAGAGGCAGTGGTGGTGAGACAGTGGTGATGAGAGGCAGTGGTGGTGAGAGCCAGTGGTGGTGAGAGGCAGTGTTGATGAGAGGCAGTGGTGGTGAGAGGCAGTGGTGGTAAGAGGCAGTCTTAATGTAGAGTGAGAGGTGAGTAAACAAGGTTAAATGAATAAACGAGAGAGAATGAGAGTGTAGAAGTTTCGGTAGTTTTGTCAACAAACCAGTTGTTGTTGTTGTTGTTGCTGCTGCTGTTGTTGTTACCAGCCAGCCTGGACAGGAATGATTCCTGTTCACCTTGAAGTGACTGGAAATAAGTGATCTAATGCAGTTAGCATTACAAACTCCGTTTTCTCTTATACTAATGCGTCTGAAGGAGGAAAGAATAGGAAGATGTTTTCATAGCTGGACCGAGTATGCCCACCACCACATTCGTAATGAGACACATATTTTATTCATTCTAGAGTGTATATCACGTTTTTATGTTATTTATATTGTTTATTATGTCATATTAGATGAATTGTGATAGATAAATAAGCCATAGAGCTGATATTAGTGTCAAATTGAAGTATTTTGTCCTGCCTCCCAACAATAAACTCGCCTCCCTCTCTCCTCTCCATCTTCCATACACCAACAAGAGTCGCCAATAAAAGTAAGTGTGATGTTAAATGTTCATTTATACATGTTATTAGTGCTTTATATTTATTTGTTATTCTTTTCTGTATGTAAATCTATATTTAATCTCTAAAAAATTATTTTTTGTTAATACTCCTGGGTGTCTGAAACGGATTAATTGAATTTCCATTATTTCTTATGGGGAAAATGGCTTCAGTTTTCGTGTGTTTCAGTTTTAGTGCATCCCTCAGGAACGGATTAAACATGAAAACCGAGGGATGACTGTACAACCATAAATATCATACGGAAATAGACTGCAAAGTCGCTGTTTTAAACCAAAAACACGGTCGGAGTTTTTTTTTTCTCATCATGCACTGTGTGCTGCAGGATTTTTTTTATACTGCACACAATGACTGCGCAGACCCATTCTCTCACATCTACGCCTACCAGCCTTTTCCGGCTTGATTTCAGGACGCTAGAATTTATGTGTACTAGTACGTCAATAACCCTGGTACGTAAGACGTACTAGTACGTCAAAAACCCTGAAAGAGTTAACGTGTGAGGTAGTACAATTTTTATACAATCAATTTATGATAAAATCAATCATACATTTTTTAACTGACTCACGAAATCGTAATGACATGATTGCAAACAAATCATACCACGGGTGGGGTTCGAACCCGCGGTCAGAGAGTCTCAAAACTCCAGACCGTCGCGTAAGCTACTGGGCCAGCTAGCTTCAATAAGATTCATCCAACTAGGTATATTTCTACACCATAGGAAGGTTAGCATAGGCACCACTGTGTCCACAAATGCAAGTTTTACAGCGATCTCCGCTAGCATGGCCGTGACGAACTCTAGCTCAAGTCCCCTCAAAGCCGTCAACATGACTCATGAACCGCGGGTTCGAACCCCACCCGTGGTATGGTTTGTTTGCAATCGTGTCATTACGATTTCGTGAGTCATGTTGACGGCTTTGAGGGGGACTTGAGCTAGAGTTCGTCACGGCCATGCTAGCAGGAGATTCGTCTGTAAAAACTTGCATTTGTGGACACAGTGGTGCCTATGCTAACCTTCTATGGTGTAGAATTATACCTAGTTGGATGAATCTTATTGAAGCTAGCTGGCCCAGTGGCTTACGCGACGGTCTGGAGGTTTGAGACTCTCTGACCGCGGGTTCGAACCCCACCCGTGGTATGGTTTATACATTTTTTAGTATGTAATTAAGTTCATGTACTCTATTATAAATATGAGGTAGTACAATTAGTGATACAAACATACATTAATAAGTTCGTAATAATGGCTTAATAGTTATGGGATAATAAAGTATTTGGGGGAGTTACTTGGAATTTAGTTGGGGTTTAGCATGATGTGGGTATGTTTGTTATTGAAAGATATGATTTTTGAGTATGGTCCTAAATTGATTTGAGGGAAGAGGACCTTTGCTGTTTCAGGCAAAGAGTTCCAGATCTTAGGCCCCTTTATGTGCATTGCATTTTTGCAAAGTGTAAGATGGACACGAGGAATGTCAAAAAGTGTTTTGTGCCTCGTGTTATGCCTGTGTGTTCTGTTGAAGCTGTCTAAGAGAAGTTTGAGCGGAGGGTTGATATTGGAGTTCAATGTTCTGCATATGTAGTAGGCACATATACAGAACATATACTATATTATGTATATTAAGTAAGTTCATGTTTTTGAAGAGAGGTGGGGTGTGTTGTCTGGCGCTGGAGTTTGTGATCATCCGCACTGCCGCTTTTTGTTGGGTTATTAAAGGTTTGATGTGATTGGCCATGGTAGATCCACAGGTGAGGTAAGGGTATATTAGAGTGATATAACATAAGAACATAAGAAAGAAGGAACACTGCAGCAGGCCTACTGGCCCATGCGAGGCAGGTCCAAGTCTCCCATCGGCTTAAGCCAATGCCCCGACCCAGCCAGGTCAGGTTACATTCACTTAAGGAAGGAGCACAGCATCTGACCTAGTACCACAAGCTAGTCAGGACCAACTCACACCCACCCGCACCCACTCATATATTTATCTAGCCTATTTTTAAAACTACACAACGTTTTAGCCTCTATAACTGTACTCGGGAGTTTGTTCCACTCATCGACAACTCTATTACCAAACCAATGCTTTCCTATATCCTTCCTGAATCTGAATTTATCCAACTTAAAGCCATTGTGCTGCGTGTCCTGCCAATACTAGATATTTTTAGCACGCTATTTACATCCCCTTTATTTATTCCTGTTTTCCATTTATACACCTCAATCATATCCCCCCTAATTCTACGCCTTTCTAGAGAGTGCAGATTCAGGGCCCTCAGTCTATCCTCATAGGCAAGATTTCTGATACATGGGATCAACTTAGTCATCCTCCTTTGTACGTTTTCCAGAGCATTTATATCCATTCTGTAATACGGTGACCAAAACTGTGCAGCATAATCTAGATGAGGCCTAACCAAGGATATATAGAGTTGAAGAACAACCTGAGGACTCCTATTATTTATGCTTCTTGATATGAAGCCAAGGATTCTGTTCGCTTTATTGCAAACACTTATGCACTGCTGTCTTGGTTTTAGATTACTGCTAACCAGAACTCCTAAATCCTTTTGCAATCAGTAGTATTAAGATCTACATTATTTAGTTTGTATGTGGCATGGTTATTGTCCTGTCCAATATTTAGAACTTTGCATTTATCTATATTAAACTGCATCTGCCACTTCTCCGACCACTGCATCAGTCTATTCAAATCTTCCTGGAGTGCTCTAATGTCCTCATTTGAATGAATTGGACGGCCTATTTTGGTGTCATCGGCAAACTTGCTTATGTCGCTATTTATTCCCTCATCTATGTCGTTTATGTAAATTGTGAACAACAAGGGGCCCAATACCGACACCTGTGGAACACCGCTCATGACGCTTCCCCACTCTGATTTCTCTCCATGTATGCAAACTCTATGCTGCCTATTTGTCAACCATGCCTCTATCCAGGAAAAAATTTCTCCTCCTATTCCGTGTGCCTTAATTTTCCTCAATAGTCTCTGATGTGGGACTCTATCAAAAGCCTTACTGAAGTCCATATACACAATATCATATTCATTACCATGATCTACCTCCTCAAACACCTTAGTGAAAAAATATTAAATTTGTAAGGCAGGAACGCCCTTTTGTAAAACCGTGCTGAGATTCGTTGATTAATTTATGCTTTTCAAGATGGCTGCGAATTGCCTTGGCAATTATTGATTCCATAAATTTTCCTACTATGGAGGTTAGGCTTATTGGTCTATAGTTCGAAGCTAAGGACCTGTCACCTGCTTTGAAAATAGGTACAGTGGTACCTCGACTTACGATATTTTTCATTCCAGAATGATGTTCAAGTGCCATTACCAAACGAATTTATCCCTTAAGGAATGATGTAAAATAGACTAGTCCTTTTAGACCCCAAAATTACACTTACAAAAGCATTTAAAAAAATAAACTTACATAAAAGGGTGAGTTTGGGGACCATCGTAAGTCGAGGTACCACTGTACTATTACATTTGCCATTTTCCACTTATCTGGCACCATGCCAGTTTGCAGTGATATGTTGAAAAGATTAGCCAATGGTTTGATAAGCTCCTCTTTACATTCCTGTAGAACCCTTGCATACAGTTCATCAGGGCCTGGGGATTTGTTAGGTTTCAATTTATCTATTTGTCTAAGGACCATGTCACTTGTGACCCTAATCGTGCATAGTTTACTATCATCTTGTTCTACATAATTAATTATTTCTGGAATATCGCTAGTATCTTCCTGTGTAAAAACTGAGAGGAAGTAAGTGTTAAACATTCTACACATTTCCTTATCACTGTCGGTGAGCTGACCTGAGTAACTTTTGAGTGGGCCTATCTTGTCCCTAATCTTACTTCTGTATACCTGAAAAAATCCTTTTGGGTTAGTCTTCGATTCTCTCGCAACTTTTCTTATTCCCCTTTTTATTTCTCTCTTTAACTGAATATATTGATTACCTAATTGCCCCTCTCCTCTTTTGATTTGCCTATATATGCCTCTCTTTTGACCAATGAGATGTTTTAATCTATTGTTCATCCATTTAGGATCATTTTTGTTTGATCTGATTTCCCTATTAGGAACATAAGCTGTCTGAGCAGCTAGAACTATTCTCTGGAAAACGTCATATTGGCAATCACCACCTACCTGACCCACTGTCAGGTCATTCCAGTTCAGCATACCCAGGTAATTTTTCAGTCCTATGAAATCAGCCAGGCGGAAGTCAGGGACAGAGACTTGATTTCCATTAGTAGGGTAATTCCATGATATATTAAAACTGAGTGATTTGTGATCACTTTCCCCAAGCTCATCATTAACCTCAAGATTATTAACTAGCGATTCCCTGCTGGCAAGAACCAAGTCTAGCAGGTTATTTCCTCTAGTTGGTTCTGTCACCAACTGTTTCAAAAAACAATCCTGAATCGTATCAAGAAAGTCACTTGACTCTAAATTTCCTGTCAAATTGCTCCAGTCAATTTGTCTAAAGTTGAAATCTCCCATTAGCACAACATTTTCATGTGTAGATGCCTTACGAATTTCATCCCATAGAAGTTTACTACACTCCTATCAAGATTTGGGGGTCTGTAAATCACACCCAAGATAAGTTTTACACGGCCCTCAAGAAGCTGTAACCAAACAGATTCAGTGGCTGATGCTTCTAATTTTATATCTTGTCTAACACAACAATTTAAATTGTCTCTGACGTACATCGCTACTCCACCACCCTTCCTGTTGACCCTATCAGTGTGGAATAATTTATAGCCTTGTATGTGACATTCAGAAGGCAACTCTCTATCTTTCAGATTGAGCCAGGTCTCTGTTATAGCAATAATATCTATGTTTCCTGCACTTGCAATTAATCTTAGCTCATCTATCTTATTTCTTACACTCCTGCTATTAGTATAGTAAACCTTAAGGGAGCTAGTCTCTTGTTTCCCTCTGCTGTCTCCCTTTGTTTGCTGACCTGATCCATTGTATTTATTTGTAACTTTATGATGAATTTCTTTTATACACTTACTGTTTTCAGCCCTAGTGTAGCTAACTGACTGTTTCCCACCCACACCCATACCTCTATCTTCTATCAGTTTAAAATCCTAGGCATGTCAGCAATGGCCCTCTCGATCGAGTTGGCAAGTGCTTCCACCCTGTCCCAGAGAGATGTACCCCATCCCTTGCATACATATCATGTTTGCCATAAAAGTTGTCCCAGTTGTCAATGAATGGGATTGCATGTTCCTTGCAGTATCTGTCTAGCCAGCAATTTGCACCAATTGCCCTAGACAACCATTCATTTCCCACTCCCTTTTAGGAAAGATGCTACATATAATTGGGACCCCTCCCTTAGACTTAATCAGCTCTATAGCTGACCTGTACTTATCTAGCAGCTCTTCTCTCCTACCCTTCCCAATATCAATTCTTTCTGTAATAGGAATAAGAAGGTGAGAGAGAGGGTGTGCTTCCCGAGCTGGTGTTGGTGACATAGTCAACAGGTTGGATAATATCATGATATTATCCAACCTGTTGACTGTGTCACCAATACCAGCTCCAGGGAAGCACACCCTCTCTCTCACCTTCTTATTCCTATTACAGAAAGAACGGTCCATATGTTTTTATCATTGCCCTTGAAATATTTAATATCGAAAACTTTTAGAGTTAATTTAATGCTACTGTAACTACAGAACATTTCATAATAGAGGTTGATGGGACTCCCACTTTTATTGGATCAATTACAATGCAAATCAAAATCTCTTTTGAAATTTGAGTTTTAACGAAAACCCGGTAATTAACACGACAATATTCATGATATCATTAAGTACCTGAATAATTATTATTTTATTTAATAATAATAATTCTTGATGCTGTTGTTATTGTGCTGGTTATTATTGTTAGGTAAAAGGACACAAGTGCAACTAATGTGATATTTCATTTTGGCAACGTTTCGCTCTCCAGGAGCTTAGAGGTGTAGTAGTTGTAATACCAGTAGTAATAGTAGTAGTGGTAGAAGTAGTAGCAGTAGAAGCAGTAGTAGTAGTAGCAGTAGTAGTAGTAGCAGTAGTAGTAGTAGTAGCAGTAGTAGTAGTAGCAGTAGCAGTTGTAGTAATAGTAGCAGTAGTAATAATAGTAGTAATACAAGTAGAAAAAGTCTACTTGTACATAAGTAAAAATATTATTAAACTTAATGATGGTCAGCATAAAAAATAGGCTGGGAAAATTGTTATTGTTGTTTCTGTTGCTGTTGTTGTTGTTGCTTTTATTTTATATTAAGAGTCGATCAGCAGATACAATCACCCCTCTCGACGGATTATATTCTTGAAGTTTGTTTTATTACAAGCGAACGTGTAAGTCTGGCTCTTCCTTGCCGGATATTATTAACCATGAACTTGACATTCACACGCTGTCCTCGACTCCACCACCGACCTTCATCGTCCCTTCCTCTACATGCGTTGTAATGAGGAGCGTTACTCTACGTGGGTTGCAATGAGGAGCGTTACTCTACATGGGTTGCAATGAGGATCTTCGCCTGGATTGCATACTTACATCACACACACATCTTTCGATGTTTAATAAGTTTTTACAGTGTTCCCTTTATACCATCATATGTGGTTTTTAAATACGAATGCTCACCATGCAGATAATTGCATGTACCATAATAAATATTACTCGGAATTCAAGTTTGCTCATCATTCGAGGCCTCCATATAGCGCACTGAGTATCTTTATACTATACTTTTAACATAGACCGTTTAATCCTTTAATCTACAAAGCATCCGTTAAGATATTTAGATTTATTAACCAAAGGTATATTAACCAATGGCTTATTAAATCAACGACTTTCTTAGCCTAAGAGGGTTATTTAGACAAAAATCTAAAAATAATGGGGTTATAAACAAGACATTGATACACACGATATATATATGATTCTGCTTGTTGACTCTGCCTAGTGCGGTCACAGCAGCTCTGCCTAGTGCGGTCACAGCAGCTCTGCCTAGTGCGGTCACAGCAGCTCTGCCTAGTGCGGTCACAGCAGCTCTGCCTAGTGCGGTCACAGCAGCTCTGCCTAGTGCGGTCACAGCAGCTCTGCCTAGTGCGGTCACAGCAGCTCTGCCTAGTGCGGTCACAGCAGCTCTGCCTAGTGCGGTCACAGCAGCTCTGACTAGCGCGGTCACAGCAGCTCTGACTAGTGCGGTCACAGCAGCTCTGACTAGTGCGGTCACAGCAGCTCTGATTAGTGCGGTCACAGCAGCTCTGACTAGTGCGGTCACAGCAGCTCTGACTAGTGCGGTCACAGCAGCTCTGACTAGTGCGGTCACAGCAGCTCTGACTAGTGCGGTCACAGCAGCTCTGACTAGTGCGGTCACAGCAGCTCTGACTAGTGCGGTCACAGCAGCTCTGACTAGTGCGGTCACAGCAGCTCTGACTAGTGCGGTCACAGCAGCTCTGACTAGTGCGGTCACAGCAGCTCTGACTAGCGTCATTCAGTCTCCCTACGATCCCCGTTGGGGAGGGAAACCTCTGCCCTCGTCTTCCTTGGATCAAGATGAATTCTCCAAGCAGTCAATATGAAACCCTGCAGTGGGACGGTGAATGGCTCTACGAAGCTTGAACTTGCCACTGCCGTTGGTACTGCCCTTCATGTCAAGTTCAACACCATTCTGACCCTGAAAGAAGCCTTTGTTGTGGTTTGCGACGACGATGTCGAAGCAGAAAAACTGCTCACTTCATCTGCTATGACTACTCTCTCAGACCGTGGCTTTCAAGTCATGTCATCTCCAGCAAATCATACCAAACGATGTCTTTTTAAAGAGGCTTGATGAACTGGTCACTTCTCAACCTCTCGACGACCTGAAGACTTCTATTGAAGATCAAAATCCTTATGCAAAGGTTGACAATATCTCTAAGATACCAACAGCATCATCCATGTTGATTACATTCCCGGATGTGACTATGGCTGCCCCAGCTCTGGCTGACGCTCTGGACATTTACTTCTATTTTATCAACTCCCGACACATTGAAGCTGAACGTTATCATCAATGCTGGAGTTGTTACTTGTATCTACACACTACAAAAGACTGCCCCATTAAGGATACTAAGTTTTGCTCTACCTGTGGGACTGAGGGCCACGACTACAAGACCTGCGCCACCACTACTCCACCTAAGTGAATGACCACCATACTCTTGCTGCTCGATGTCCCACACGTCGTGAAGTAGTTAAGACCCAAGAAACTGAACACAAGAAGTTACCTTCCAAGTCTCCTACATATGCAGCCATCGCTAAATTAAAGACAGACACCACAAAACTTCTCAAAGCCACTCTTCCCTCCTCCACCACCACTGTGACCCCTCCAGCATGTGACCCCTCCAGCATGTGACCCCACCAAGATTCATTACTGTCTGCTGTATGTTCACATGCATAACATGGCTCCTTTAACACTGTTATAAACGAGCTATTTGAACTGAACAACATGCCCAAGTTTGTCTTCCCAGCCTCTCCACCTGCAGACATTCTCAAGATTACAGGAAACTTAGTTAATGTCGCAACACCAACAACTGTAGGTTCACTACCACCACCAGTGACGTCACTCCAACTCCATCCATTGAGGTGCCTTCGTTGCCCCCCGCCCCCAACACTGCAAAGGACCAATCAGCGGTCTCGCCTTCCACCAACACCACTCCAACGAACCAATCAGCGAGCTCGCCTGTCACTCCTCAGCCACCAACAGCCAAGCAACCTACCACTTCTACCTGGAGTTGTAACTCGCACTGCCTCCGCCCAAGCACACAACCCATCCACTGCCACTCCTGCCAACCCTCCTGAGGCTGCTCCAGACTCTGATAAGGAGGAGCTGTTCTACATCGATACCCCTGGTACTCGGTTCTTTACCACTAACCAATACTCCAACGCAATGCTTGCAAAAGAACTTACACAGCGCCTTCAGAATGGAACAGTGAAGGTCACCTTCGACCCTGGCTTAACCACCACCATCACAAAAATACTCCAAAAAGTCAAATCGGCAAGCCCCGTACACCCTTATGAGGTGGAATTCCTCACAAGGAAGAAGTTCAACTCTCTTGTGAATGGCTCCCCTCCACCCATGTAACGAGCTTCCACCTGACCAGTCACTGTGAAGCCTACTCTGCCTCTCCTGCCTCACTGCTGCCGCCGCCTTCACCATCCCCTTTTTGGAAGCCAAGTACCGACGTCCTTCATACCTCTCCATCCAAGCCTGCAGTACATCTGTACCACTTGCTCCACTTACCTTTCTTCCCCTCCTCTCCTCCTCCAGTATTTCCATCCTTCCCCTTCCTTCTTCCTTCCCATCTTACCGCAGCTCTGGTCTTATTCGATTCGATGCCAAACAAGACATTAACTCGAGAGGGGAAATATGCTCCATGACGATTATGAATTCAATGAACGCTAAGTATTGTGAATTATGTCGACAGGAGTTCTCCCATAGAATGATTCCCATGAGAGTCGACTAGAAATACGAATGGAGGGTCATTGCCATTGACCTACTGTATCAACCCTAACTACTCTATCTCGTATATTAGACTCAACTTTTGTTTCCCAAACAATAAATATAATCTTTTCCCGATCTGGAGACCCAAAGAACCTATTGGTGTATTTTTAGCTGCCTGTAACACTGGACAGCTCAATGTACTACTGAGATTAATGTAGGTGTTATGTAATACAAGCAGCAGGCTGATTCAAAATTAGAAGTTGAAATTGAACTAGAACATCATAATTTATACTTCTTTGGAAAACATATAATTTTAAGAATGGTTTATTTATAGATCATGTTCTATAATATTAAAAATATTTAAAAATGTAAGTATTTGGGTTTACGCTTATGATTAATAGTGGTGAGTCTCTGAAGGAACCAACAGTTCTGTTCTCCCCCATCATGTTGAGATAAAAACGACCCTGACAGAGTACCTTCACTGTATTGATATCCTTTCACCATGCTCCTCACTAACAGCATCCGGATTGGATGGAATGGAGACCAGCAGTGAACGAAGCAAGTGTATTTTCAGAGAAATGCGGGAACCCAGTGCTCTATAGGCTTCTATCAGTGTGGTCGGTGTTGATACGAAGACTGGATATTTTCCTTTAGGTAATGGAATCCTTCACCTTCACTATCCATAGCCTTTACAATGTTTTTCATTAGGCCCAAGTTTATATTCAATGATGGAAGATATGTCTTTTGAGAATGCACCAGCGGCATATGTTGTATGCCGTTCATTGTGGGTTCATTGTGATGCTTCAGTCTGTGGAGTGAGCTCTGCTTGTGGGTTCATGGTGATGCTTGCCAACCATTCTTTGATCTTGTAGTGGTCTGCATCGTCGTGACTATTCCACAAACAAAGGAAGCACATGTGCTTCCTCTCTCAATTGGAGACCAAGTATTAATCCTCTCACTTCATATATTCTACTTGTAGTCGTTACATTTTGTTAGTCTGAGTAGAATTTCCATGGACTCGTATGTTTCTTTTAAACCCACAGCATGTGCCACTGGCACAATTGGCTTTTTATTATGGTAGTAAAAGAACACTGCTTTCAAATTGACCTTGCTGGAATCGAAGAATTGTCTCTATTCATCATCATGGTGATCATAGCTCAGTTCCTTCAACAGATTAGTCACATCAGTGCAGAAACATACACTATTCTCCATGTGACAGAATCCGCCAGTCAATTATAGCTGATAGAGGCAAATTAGAGTCAATTATAGCTGATATACCGGTAATAATGGATTCAAATTGGACAAGTTTAGATTTAGAAAGGATATAGGAAAGTATTGGTTTGGAAATAGGGTAGTTGATGAGTGGAACAGTCTGCCTAGTTGGGTTATTGAAGCTAAAACCCAAAGGACCTGCCTAGTATGGGCCAACAGGTTTGCTGCAGTGTCCCTTCTTTCTTATGTGCAGGAATGATATATTGTTATTCCTTCTGCTAAAAGGTTCCACTTTAAGCGCTATCCAAGTAGTTCTGCCTTCAGCTTTGATAGGTCAAGGTTCCAGACAAGGTCATTTAACTCCTGTTAAGTGATTAACTGAGGTAGTTTCATAGTTTTAGATTCTGGTAGTTCATTAAGAACAGTGTTATCAGTCTCTTCACTACTGTCACCTTCAGTGTTACCAGCAACAGGTGGAACATGGAAAAATAAACACATAAGCAGTATAATGTGATCCTTTATTGACAACGTTTCGCCCACGCAGTGGGCTTTATCGAGTCACAAACAGATCTACCTGGATAAAAGAAACATGAGTATTTATAGGATTTAGTTAGGTGGAGAACGCTGCATGTGACAGTCTTCAAAGTAGTTAGTTTAAAACCTTGGGTAACTTAAAAAGAGATTGGACAAGTATATGGAACATGTATCGGAGTGTCCGTATTATGTGACACAGGTTTTAATACTTGCTCACAATCTGGATACGTTATGTCGTTCTTGTTTTTCTTCGAGACGTCAACCACAATAACCATAAAGAAGTCACAGAAGTCAGCCACAATAACCATAAAGAAGTCACAGAAGTCAGTCACAATAACCATAAAGAAGTAACAGAAGTCAGCCACAATAACCATAAAGAAGTCACAGAAGTCAGCCACAATAACCATAAAGAAGTAACAGTCATTCAGGTGATTCTGCGGTACTTACCATACCATTGGTACTACAAGTGGCATTGATATTCGCTTCTCCCATTCAACCAGAGTGTGAGTCTAGAAGTGTAAACAGTGCAACATGTGTATGGAGCCCACGTTTAATCTTGATCACCTGTCTTGCAACCGAAGTACTGCTAGTATGCAATCTTGAAACGATTTTTTTTCGTTGATTACGTTGTGTATACTTGTCACAAAGATATCAGAAACTGTCTGCACCTTACAAGCATCCTCGTCTATACCTGGAGAGAGTTCTGGGGGTCAACGCCCCCGCGGCCCGGTCTGTGACCAGGCCTCATGGTGGATCAGGGCCTGATCAACCAGGCTGTTACTGCTGGCCGCACGCAGTCCACCGTACGAACCACAGCCTGGCTGGTCAGGTACTGACTTTAGGTGCCTGTCCAGTGACTGCTGGAAGACAGCCAGGGGTCTATTGGTAATCCCCCATATGTATGCTGGGAGGCAGTTGAACAGTCTTGGGCCCCTGACACTTATTGTGTTCTCTCAACGTGGCACCCCTGCTTTTCATTGGGGGGATGTTGCATCGTCTGCCGAGTCTTTTTGCTGAGTAACTCTCGTGTGCAAGTTTGGTACTAATCCCTCTAGGATTTTACAAGTGTATATAATAATATATCTATCCCGCCTGCATTCTAGGGAGTACAGGTTTAGGAACTTCAAGCGTTCCCAGTAATTGAGGTGGTTTATCGCAGTTATGCGTGCCATGAAGGTTCTCTCCACATTTTCCAGTTAGTGTGCAGGAATATTCCAGCCTAGATAGAACAAGCGACCTGAAAAGTGTCAACATGGGCTTGGCATCCCTGGTTTTGAAGGTTCTCATTATCCATTCTGTCATTTTTCTAGCAGATGCGATTGCTACGGTGTTATGGTCCTTGAAGGTGAGATCCTCTGACAAGATCCCTCCCAGGTCTTTGACATTAGTTTTTAGCTCTATTGTGTGGTTGGAATTTGTTTTATACTCCGATTAAATTTTGTATATCAGAGCTAAAACAAATCGAATGCAAATATGGATGTATATTTGGCAGAATAAACACCAATGTTCAAGTTGTCTTAACACTGGGACGGCCAGAGTAAAACTTCTTCTCTTCCTAACAAGCATACATGATGTGTAGGATTCATGTTAATTCTGACTATAGATTCAGCCTCAGAATGTTGAAATACCCTAAAAACTTTACATTTACAGAAGAAGAAAATTTATTGTTTCCAATGTTATAATTTACATATTTACAATTCTCTGTTTATTGGATTAATTTCTATAAAAGAATAAATTTTAATAATTTATTATTCCGATAAAATTTAAAGAACAGCGATGAAAAATGAAAATGTGAATTTTTCACCAAATTTCTATAACTTTTCACCAAATTTCTATAACTACTTTTTTGGGGTGGTGGGAGGGTGGTGGGGGGGGAGTTCTTTTAAATTTCTATTTTATGTCGATTAATTTCAATAAATGAAGGAATAAATTTGAGCAACGGAAAATAAAAACTACATTACAAGTTTTCATAAAAATGTGACTTTATTGCAACAGATGATTTGTGACAATTATTTTATACACTGACTTTCATAATGATGCTTCAGTCTGTGGAGTGAGCTCTTCTCGTGGGTTCATGGTGATGCTTCATGGCACCTTCTCTGTGCCATGTGGCACAGAGAAGGTGTCGTGTGACACAGTGACGGTGTCTTTAAGGTACAGGAACAGGTGACGTGGAACCCCGTAGGTGTGCCATAAGACAGAGATAAGGGTGTCTGAGGACACGGTGGAGAAGGCGTATCATGACAAGGGGTGTCAGTGTCCTGTGTGACACGATGACGGCAGCGACTTGACACTGCACTAAGTATATGATTTTACTTGTGACTTTTATTACATTGTAATATGATTTTTGTGTATACAGAAAATATTATGTTTTTACACAAATTATAAGATTGTTTTTATTCAGATTATATGTTTTTATATTAATAATAATATAATATAATAAATATATGATATATGAGATTTTATTAGTTATCCCGAACAGTCGTTTACTAAAAATTAAATTTTTTTTGTAATAATCACCATGAACCCACAAGCAGAGCTCACTCTACAGACTGAAGCATCATCATGAACCCACAAGAAGAGCTCACTCTACAGACTGAAGCATCACCATGAACAAAAAAGAAGAGCTCACTCCACAGACTGAAGCATCACCATGAACCCACAAGCAGAGCTCACTCCACAGACTGAAGCATCATCATGAACCCACAAGAAGAGCTCACTCTACAGACTGAAGCATCACCATGAACAAAAAGAAGAGCTCACTCTACAGACTGAAGCATCACCATGAATCCACAAGCAGAGCTCACTCCACAGACTGAAGCATCATCATGAACCCACAAGCAGAGCTCACTCTACAGACTGAAGCATCACCATGAACCCACAAGAAGAGCTCACTCTACAGACTGAAGCATCATCATGAACAAAAAAGAAGAGCTCACTCTACAGACTGAAGCATCACCATGAACTCACATGCAGAGCTCACTCCATATACTGAAGCATCATCATGAACCCACAAGAAGAGCTCACTCCACAGTCTGAAGCATCATCATAAACCCACAAGAAGAGCTCACTCCACAGACTGAAGCATCACCAAGAACCCACAAGAAGAGCTCACTTCACAGACTGAAGCATCATCATGAACCTACAAGAAGAGCTCACTCTACAGACTGAAGGATCACCATAAACCCCTCAAGAAGAGCTCACTCCACAGACTGAAGCATCATCATGAACCCACAAGAAGAGCTCACTCTACAGACTGAAGCATCACCATGAACTCACAAGCAGAGCTCACTCCACATACTGAAGCATCATCATGAACCCAGAAGAAGAGCTCACTCCACAGCTGAAGCATCACATGAACCCACAAGAAAGCTCACTCCACAGACTGAAGCATCACATGAACCCAAGCAGAGCTCACTCACAGACTGAAGCATCACATGAACCACAAGAGAGCTCACTCACAGACTGAAGCATCATCATGAACCCACAGCAGAGCTCACTCACAGACTGAAGCATCACCATGAACCCACAAGCAGAGCTCACTCCACAGACTGAAGCATCATATGAACCACAAGAGAGCTCACTCCACAGCTGAAGCATCATGAACCCACAGAAGAGCTCACTCCACAGACTGAAGCATCACATGAACCCAAAGAGAGCTCACTCTACAGACTGAAGCATCACATGAACCCACAAGCAGAGCTCACTCCACAGACTGAAGATCACATGAACTCCACAAGAGAGCTCACTCCACAGACTGAAGCATCACCATGAACCCACAAGAAGAGCTCCTACAGACTGAAGCATCACTCATGAACCCACAAGAAGAGCTCACTCCACAGACTGAAGCATCACATGAACCCACAAGAAGAGCTCACTCCACAGACTGAAGCATCACCATGAACCCACAAGAGAGCTCACTCAGCAGACTGAAGCATCATCATGAACCCACAAGGAGCTCACTCACAGCTGAAGCATCATCATGAACCCCAGAGAGCTCTCTCACAGACTGAAGCATCCATGAACCACAAGTAGAGCTCTCTCACAGACATGAAGCATCACATGAACCTCAAGAGAGCTCACTCACAGACTGAAGCATCATCATGAACCCCAGAGAGCTCACTCCAGCAGACTGAGCTCACTTGTGATACCACAGAGAGCTCACTCTAGCTGAAGTTCATGAACTCAAGTGAGAGCTCACTCCAGACTGAGCATCATGTGAACTCACAGAAGAGTCATCAGACTGAAGATCATCGAGTAACTCAAGAAGAGCTACTCTACAGACTGAAGCATCAATGAACCCAAGGAGCTCACTCACAGCTGAGCATCATCATGAACCCCTAGAGGAGCTCACTCGACTAGCTCAGCTGTAAGGAGCCACTACATGAGATCCTCAGTCGAGAAGAGCTTCACACAGACATGAGATCTCAGCCTTGAAGGAGCTCTTCCACAGGCACTGAGCATCACATGAACCCAGAGAGCTCCTACAGACTGAGTTCATGAACATCTCAGCAAGTGAGCTCATGCTGATCAGTGATGCTCTCAGACTGAGCACAATGAACCTCTGTAGGTCATGATGATGCTCCAGCTAGTGATGACTCTCTGAGCCATGCTGAGCTTCAGTCGTAGTGAGCTCTCTGGGTTCATGATGATCTCGGCTGGGGAGCTCTCTTGTGGTTCATGATGATGCTCAGCTGAGTGAGCTCTTCGCATGATGATGTAGCTGTGAGTAGCTCTGCTTGTGGGTTCATATGATGCTTCAGTCTGTAGGAGCTTCTTGTGGTTCATGATGATGCTTCAGTCTGTGGAGTGAGCTCTTCTTGTGGTCATGATGTTCAGTCTGAGTGAGCTCTCTGTGAGTTCATGTGATGCTCAGTCTGTGGAGTGAGCTCTTCTTGTGGGTTCATAGTGATGCTTCAGTCTGTGGAGTGAGCTCTCTTGGTCGATGAGCTTCATCTGTGATGACCTCTGTGGGTCATAGATGAGCTCTGCTCGGTTGAGCGTTCATGATGATGCTCAGTCTGTGAGTGAGCTCTTCTTGTGGTTCATGGATGCTTCAGTCTGTGAGTGAGCTCTTCTTGTGGGTTCATGATGATGCTTCAGTCTGTGAGTGAGCTCTTCTGGGGTTCATGATGATGCTTCAGTCTGTGAGTGAGCTTCTTGTGGGTTCATGATGATGCTTCAGTCTGTGAGTGAGCTCTCTTGTGGGTTCATGATGATGCTTCAGTCTGTGGAGTGAGCTCTTCTTGTGGGTTCATGATGATGCTTCAGTCTGGAGTGAGCTCTCTTGTGGTTCATGTGATGCTCAGTCTGTGAGTGAGCTCTTCTGTGGGTTCATGATGATGCTTCAGTCTGTGAGTGAGCTCTTCTTGTGGGTTCATGTGATGCTTCAGTCTGTGGAGTGAGCTCTTCTTGTGGGTTCATGATGATGCTTCAGTCTGTGGAGTGAGCTCTTCTTGTGGGTTCATGATGATGCTTCAGTCTGTGAGTGAGCTCTCTTGTGGTTCATGTGATGCTCAGTCTGAGTGAGGGTGAAGCTCAGTCTGTGTGGCTCTTGTGGGTTCATGATGATGCTTCAGTCTGTGAGTGAGCTCTCTTGTGGGTTCATGATGATGCTTCAGTCTGTGAGTGAGCTCTTCTTGTGGGTTCATGTGATGCTCAGTCTGTGGAGTGAGCTCTGTTTGTGGGTTCATGTGATGCTTCAGTCTGTGGAGTGAGCTCTTCTTGTGGGTTCATGTGATGCTTCAGTCTGTGAGTGAGCTCTTCTTGTGGGTTCATGTGATGCTTCAGTCTGTGAGTGAGCTCTTCTTGTGGGTTCATGATGATGCTTCAGTCTGTGAGTGAGCTCTTCTTGTGGGTTCATGTGATGCTTCAGTCTGTGGATGAGCTCTCTTGTGGGTTCATGTGATGCTTCAGTCTGTGGAGTGAGCTCTTCTTGTGGGTTCATGATGATGCTTCAGACTGTGGAGTGAGCTCTTCTTGTGGGTTCATGATGATGCTTCAGACTGTGGAGTGAGCTCTGCTTGTGGGTTCATGATGATGCTTCAGTCTGTGGAGTGAGCTCTTCTTGTGGGCTCATGATGATGCTTCAGTCTATGGAGTGAGCTCTTCTTGTGGGTTCATGGTGATGCTTCAGTCTGTGGAGTGAGCTCTTCTTGTGGGTTCATGGTGATGCTTCAGTCTGTGGAGAGAGCTCTTCTTGTGGGTTCATGAGTGATGCTTCAGTCTGTGGAGTGAGCTCTTCTTGTGGGTTCATAATGATGCTTCAGTCTGTGGATTGAGCTCTTCTTGTGGGTTCATAGTGATGCTTCAGTCTGTGGAGTGAGCTCTGCTTGTGGGTTCATGATGATGCTTCAGTCTGTGGAGTGAGCTCTGCTTGTGGGTTCATGATGATGCTTCAGTCTGTGAAGTGAGCTCTGCTTGTGGGTTCATGATGATGCTTCAGTCTGTGAGTGAGCTCTGCTTGTGGGTTCATGATGATGCTTCAGTCTGTAGAGTGAGCTCTTCTTGTGGGTTCATGGTGATGCTTCAGTCTGTAGAGTGAGCTCTGCTTGTGGGTTCATGATGATGCTTCAGTCTGTAGAGTGAGCTCTGCTTGTGGGTTCATGGTGATTATTACAAAAAAAATTTCATTTTTAGTAAACGACTGTTCGGGATAACTAATAAAATCTCATATATCATATATTTATTATATTATATTATTATTAATATAAAAACATATAATCTGAATAAAAACAATCTTATAATTTGTGTAAAAACATAATATTTTCTGTATACACAAAAATCATATTACAATGTAATAAAAGTCACAAGTAAAATCAAATACTTAGTGCAGTGTCAAGTCGCTGCCGTCATCGTGTCACACAGGACACTGCCACCCCTTGTCATGATACGCCTTCTCCACCGTGTCCTCAGACACCCTTATCTCTGTCTTATGGCACACCTACGGGGTTCCACATAACCCGTTCCTGTACCTTAAAGACACCTTCACTGTGTCACACGACACCTTCTCTGTGCCACATTGCACGCCCCCTGTATCATGAACTGAATCTCTAGTAAAGCCTTTGCACCACGTCTTGACACACCCCAAATACACGACTCAACATGTGTCGTGCCACCGTCACAAACTCTCTCTGACTACACCACTAAATACGTGACACCACATCTTAGTATCACACAAGACACCACATCTTAACAGTGTCACACAAGACACCACATCTTAACTGTGTCACACAAGACACCACATCTTAACAGTGTCACACAAGACACCACATCTTAACAGTGTCACACAAGACACCACATCATAACAGTGTCACACAAGACACCACATCATAACAGTGTCACACAAGACACCACATCTTAACAGTGTCACACAAGACAACACATCTTAACAGTGTCACACAAGACACCACATCTTAACAGTGTCACACAAGACACCACATCTTAACAGTGTCACACAATTTCAGGTACATAATTTCAGGTACAATAGTCTATTTTCAGGTACATAGTCTCAGGAACACAGTCGGTACCGTGAATAAGCCAGTTGAAAGTCTAAAGCCGTCACCATCATGAAGAGTCACTCTCCAGGTCTGTCTGTTGAACACTTCCTAGGTATATCATGGAGCTGGTGAACTCTCCAAGTCTGTCAAACACTCCCAGGTGTATCAGGGAGCTGGTGAACTCTCCAGTGTTGTATATGGGAAAGTCTCGTTGACACTGTCGGTCTAGCCGGCTCGGCAGTCAAACATCGGGTCTGATGACGTAACCCCTTGACTGCCGGCCGGTAAGGTAACTACCTAACTCCCATTGTTAGGTACGGGGCCGTAACACCCCCATTACAAAATGACCGACACACAAAGATATTTATTATTATTTCAAGTACTATGTAATATAAAATTTATCCCAAACAGTCATTTCCCGGACAAACAATATTATCCTGGACAGGCCCCTATATTACAAAAAAGATTTCATTTGTAATAAACGACTGTTCGGAATAACTAATAAAATCTCATATTTCATATATTTATAATATTATATTATTATTAATATAAAAACATATAATCTGAATAAAAACAAACTTATAATTTGTGTAAAAACATAATATTTTCTGTATACACAAAAATCATAGTACAATGTAATAAAAGTCACAAGTAAAATCATATACTTAGTGCAGTGTCAAGTCGCTGCCGTCATCGTGTCACACAGGACACTACCACCCTTTATCATGATACGCCTTCTCCACCGTGTCCTCAGACACCCTTATCTCTGTCTTATGGCACACCTACGGTGTTCTACGACACCCATTCCTGTACCTTAAAGACACCTTCACTGTGTCACACGACACCTTCTCTGTGCCACATGGCACGCCCCCTGTATCATGAACTCAATCTCTAGTAAAGCCTTTGCACCACGTCTTGACACACCCCAAATACACGACTCAACATGTGTCGTGCCACCGTCACAAACTCTCTCTGACTACACCACTAAATACGTGACACCACATCTTAGTGTCACACAAGACACCACATCTTAACAGTGTCACACAAGACACCACATCTTAACAGTGTCACACAAGACACCACATCTTAACAGTGTCACACAAGACACCACATCTTAACAGTGTCACACAAGACACCCCATCTCAACAGTGTCACACAAGACACCAACCCTTAACAGTGTCACACAAGACATCACATCATAAGTGTCACACAAGACACCACATCGTAACAGTGTCACACAAGACACCACATCTTAACAGTGTCACACAAGACACCACATCGTAACAGTGTCACACAAGACACCACACCGTAACAGTGTCACACAAGACACCACATCGTAACAGTGTCACACAAGACACCACATCTTAACAGTGTCACACAAGACATCACATCATAACAGTGTCACACAAGACACCACATCATAACAGTGTCACACAAGACACCACATCTTAACAGTGTCACACAAGACAACACATCTTAACAGTGTCACACAAGACACCACATCTTAACAGTGTCACACAAGACACCACATCGTAACAGTGTCACACAAGACACCACATCTTAACAGTGTCACACAAGACACCACATCTTAACAGTGTCACACAAGACACCACATCTTAACAGTGTCACACAAGACACCACATCTTAACATTGTCACACAATTTCAGGTACATAATTTCAGGTACAATAGTCTATTTTCAGGTACATAGTCTCAGGAACACAGTCGGTACGGTGAATAAGCCAGTAGATAGTCTAAGGCCGTCACCATCACGAAGAGTCACTCTCCAGGTCTGTCTGTTGAACACTCCCTAGGTATATCAGGGAGCTGGTGAACTCTCCAAGTCTGTCAAACACTCCCAGGTGTATCAGGGAGCTGGTGAACTCTCCAGTGTTGTATATGGGAGAGTTTCGTTGACACTGTCGGTCTAGCCGGCTCGGCAGTCAAACATCGGGTCTGATGACGTAACCCCTTGACTGCCGGCCGGTAAGGTAACTACCTAACTCCCATTGTTAGGTAGGTGGCAGTAACAGTGATGCTTCAGTCTGTGGAGTGAGCTCTGCTTGTGGGTTCATGGTGATGCTTCAGTCTGTGGAGTGAGCTCTTCTAGTGGGTTCATGGTAATGCTTCAGTCTGTGGAGTGAGCTCTTCTTGTGAGTTCATGATGATGCTTCAGTCTGTGGAGTGAGTTCTTCTAGTGGGTTCAATTGATGCTTCAGTCTGTGGAGTGACCTCCTCTTGTGAGTTCATGATGATGCTTCAGACTGTGGAGTGAGCTCTTCTTGTGGGTTCATGATGATGCTTCAGTCTGTGGAATAAGCTCTACTTGTTGGTTCATGATGATGCTTCAGTCTGTGGAGTGAGCTCTTCTTGTGGGTTCATTGTGATGCTTCAGTCTGTGGAGTGAGCTCTGCATGTGGGTTCATGATGATGCTTCAGACTGTGGAGTGAGCTCTTCTTGTGGGTTCATGATGATGCTTCAGTCTGTGGAGTGAGCTCCTCTTGTGGGTTCATAGTGATGCTTCAGTCTGTAGAGTGAGCTCTTCTTGTGGGTTCATGGTGATGCTTCAGTCTGTGGAGTGAGCTCTTCTTGTTGGTTCATGGTGATGCTTCAGTCTGTAGAGTGAGCATTTCTTGTGGGTTAATGATGATGCTTCAGTCTGTGGAGTGAGCTCTTCTTGTGGGTTCATGATGATGCTTCAGTCTGTGAAGTGAGCTCTTCTTGTGGGTTCATGGTGATGATTCAGTCTGTGGAGTGAGCTCTGCTTGTTGGTTCATGGTGATGCTTCAGTCTGTGGTGTGAGCTCTTCTTGTGGGTTCATGATGATGCTTCAGTCTGTGAAGTGAGCTCTTCTTGTGGGTTCATGGTGATGCTTCAGTCTGTGGAATGAGCTCTGCTTGTTGGTTCATGGTGATGCTTCAGTCTGTGGAGTGAGCTCTTCTTGTGGGTTCATGATGATGCTTTAGTCTGTGGAGTGAGCACTTCTTGTGGGTTCATGATGATGCTTCAGTCTGTGAAGTGAGCTCTTCTTCTGGGTTCATGATGATGCTTCAGACTGTGGAGTGAGCCCTTCTTGTGGGTTCATGATGATGCTTCAGTCTGTGGAGTGAGCTCTGCTTGTGGGTTCATGATGATGCTTCAGTCTGTAAAGTGAGCTCTTCTTGTGGGTTCATGGTGATGCTTCAGTCTGTGGAGTGAGCTCTTCTTGTGGGTTCATGATGATGCTTCAGACTGTGGAGTGAGCTCTTCTTGTGGGTTCATGATGATGCTTAAGTCTGTGGAGTGAGCTCTTCTTGTGGGTTCATGATGATGCTTCAGTCTGTGGAGTGAGTTCTTCTTATGGGTTCATGGTGATGCTTCAGTCTGTGGAGTGAGCTCTTCTTGTGGGTTCATGGTGATGCTTCACTCTGTGGAGTGAGCTCTGTTTGTGGGTTCATGGTGATGCTTCAGTGTGTGGAGTGAGCTCTGTTTGTGGGTTCATGGTGATGCTTCAGTCTGTGGAGTGAGCTTTGCTTGTGGGTTCATGGTGATGCTTCAGTCTGTGGAGTGAGCTCTGCTTGTGGGTTCATTGTGATGCTTCAGTCTGTGGAGTGAGCTCTTCTGGTGGGTTCATGATGATGCTTCAGTCTGTGGAATGAGCTCTTCTTTTGGGTTCATGGTGATGCTTCAGTATGTGGAGTGGCTCTTCTTGTGGGTTCATGGTGATGCTTCAGTCTGTGGAGTGAGCTCTGCTTGTGGGTTCATGGTGATGCTTCAGTCTGTTTAGTGAGCTCTTCTTGTGGGTTCATGGTGAAGCTTCAGTCTGTGGAGTGAGATCTTCTTGTGGGTTCATGGTGATGCTTCAGTCTGTGGAGTGAGCTCTTCTTTTGGGTTCATGATGATGCTTCAGTCTGTGGAGTGAGCTCTGCTTGTGGGTTCATGATGATGCTTCAGTCTGTGGAGTGAGCTCTTCTTGAGGGTTCATGGTGATTAAGAGAGCACAACGTTAGTGGTGCTGAGGATCTACGGGTTCCTTCTTTGTTCTGATCATCACAAAACCTGGAAAATGTGTGTTGACACAAGTGTTTTGTGGAAAGATTAAGATGAGCCTTTTCAGCTTCCCTTGTCAGAATGGGCTGAGCTTTGAGTTGAGATCAAAATTTCGAAAATGGAAGGCTTTCAAAATGCTGCTTGTGCACTTAGATGTTATTCTCGAATTCCTGGGATATCATCTATGACTTCAGTGAGGTTCACACAGAACTCATTCGTGATTTTAAAAGTTATTGGAAGTTGACATTTTCTGGCAAATACTTTTTCAATTATTCCTAAAGTTTCTTCAGATTTCATTTAAAATCAGTGTGGATGTTAGAACAATTTCTGATGAATCTTCCTACACATTATAACGTTCTGGGCTACCGTGGTAACATTTCAAAAACTAAGGCTTTCCTTAGATTACGTTATTAAATTTACTTATAAAAATATAGATTCATCAATGTTTATCCAAAATATAGCTTAATAATAATAATAATAATAATCTTCATTTCTACAAGTTCATGTACAAGGTATACAGACCATAGCTGACATCAGTGACATAACTATACAGAAAGGCCCTTGTTATGCAAGGCATTTCGTTCAAATTAGGTCAGTTTTGTGCTGGGATGCGACCCACACCAGTCTACTAACACCCAGGTACACATTTTTTTACTAATAAGAACATAAGAAAGAAGGAACACTGCAGCAGGCCTACTGGCCCATGCGAGGCAGGTCCAAGTCTCCCACAGGCTTAAGCCAATGACCCAACCTAGTCAGGACAGGTCACATCCACTTAAGGAAGGAGCACGGCATCAGATCTATCAGCACAAGCTAATCAACTCACACCCACCCACACAGTACTCGGGTACTCGTGCATAGTTTATTATCGTCCTGTTCTACATAATTTATTATTTCTGGAACATCACTAGTATCTTCCTGTGTAAAAACTTAGAGGAAGTAAGTGTTAAATATCTTACACATTTCCTTATCACTGTCAGTGAGCTGACCTGAGTAACTTTTAGTGGGTCTATCTTGTCCCTAATCTTACTTCTGTGTACCTGAAGGAATTCTTTTCGGTTAGTCTTCGATTCCCTTGCTACATTAACCTCATAATCTCTGTTTTTCTTATTCCCTTTTTTATCTCTTTAACTTATTATATTGATTTCTTAACTGCCTCTTTCTTATTTTGATTCACTTATATATACCTCTCTTTTGACTAATGAGATGTTTTAATCTATTATTTATCCATTTAGGATGATTTTTGTTTGATCTGATTTCCCTATTCGGAACTTAAGTTGTCTGAGCAGCTAGAACTATGCTCTGGAAAACATCATATCGACAACCATCATCACCTACCTAACCCATAGTCAGGTCATTCCAGTTCAGCCCACCCAGATAATTTGTCAGTCCTATGAAATCAGCCAAGCAGAAGCCAGGGACAGAGACTTGATTGCCTTTATTAGGGTAATTCTATGTTATATTAAAAATGAGTAATTTGTGATCACTTTTCCCAAGCTTAACACTAACCTCAAGATTATTTAGTGATTCCCTGCTGGCAAGAACAAAGTCAAGCAGGTTATTTCCTCTAGTTAGTTCTGTCACAAACTTTTTTAGAAAACAATCTTGAAACGTATCAAGAAAGTCGCTTGACTCTAAATTTCCTGACAAATTGCTCCAGTCAGTATGTCTAAAGTTAAAATCTCCCATTAGCACTCCCTATCAAGATTTGGGGGGGGGGCCTGTAAATTACACCCAAGATTAGTTTTTCATGGCCCTCGTGAAGCTGTATCCACACAGATTCAGTGGCTGACACTTGTAATTTTATATCTTGTCTAACACAAGTTAAATTATCTCTGACATTAAATCGCTAATCCACCACCCTTCCTATTTACCCTATCAGTGTGGAATAATTTATAGCCTTGTATGTGACATTCAGAAGGCATTTCTCTATCATTTAGATTGAGCCAGGTCTCCGTTATAGCAATAATATCTATGCTTCCTGCACTTGCAATTAATCTTAGCTCATGTATCTTATTTCTTACACTTCTACTATTGGTATAGTAAACCTTAAGGAGCTAGTCTCTCGCTGCCCTCTGCTGTCTCCCTTTGCTGACTAGTTCCATTGTCTTTATTTGTAACTTTATGATGATTTTGATGTCTTTAAAGTATTTACTGTTTTCAACCCAGTACTGCAACCTGACTGTTTCCCATGCACACCCATACCTCTATCTTCTATCAGTTTAAAATCCTAAACAAGTCAGCAATGATTGTGAGGGAAAAGTCCATAGATAGAAGTAATGAAAGTGTGAATGTCTGTATGGTGATAGTTGTGGTAGTCTGCTCGTTAAGGTAGGGCGAGTGTCTAGCTCCCGCTATTCCAGCCTCCTCTTTCCACCCGGTGAGAGGTGAAGTGCGAGGTTTCAACCACGAGAATTGTCCCTTGACTGACCACTCACGACTCCACTGAAAGTCTTCTCAACTACTTCTGTCTTATGTTATGTTTATGTTAAGAGCTTCACTCGTGATTTTGGGAACTTAATTCTGCTCTGCCCTGCCTTGTCTTATTGTAAAGTAAATTGTTTCAGTTTCACCATTTCTTTTAAAGGCCTTATGCCTACTTTGAGAGTGATTATTAGAGTGGTTAGTGATTGTCTTGTAATCTCTTCCCAGCCTTCTGGACCAACGTGGGTCATCTGGCACAAAGCAGAGTGGTTTTCAGGGATTATCTCAAGTGAGACAGAGACATAATCTCCAACTGTTCCTCTTCAACTGTGGTTCAACTAGAGTCAAAACCTAGGCAACTGTGATTCAGCCATGGACGACACCTGAGTCCCTGGTACCTTGGTTAACTACTGGAGTTTCTAACTTGGTTTAGAAACATATGTCAACTGAGTGGTTTTTGGAAACATCCGTCGACCGAGTGGTTGACACTTTCGTCGATTTATTAACAGCAAGGAGTAATTCAGAGCTTCAGTGTCAAGAACATCGACACGTTCACTTACCAACTTCTATCTGTACATAATAGCTTTGGATTAGTTTTATTTTTCTATTTCATTTTTCATTTTCTTTAAGATAGGATTTGAGATTCATGTTTAAGTATTTATTATTTTCATAAAACATTCTATTAAATAGTGCTTATCTTCGTTGTTATTATTTATCTTTTCCATTTTTGTAATTTTCCTGAGGAGGAGCCAGCCTTGATTCATCTTGGCTTAAAGATTGAACCAGGACTGAGTAACAAACCTTCACAATGACCCTCTCAGTCGAGTTGACAAATGCCACCACCCCTGCCCCAAAGATTTGTACAACATCCCTTGCATGTTTGCCCTGAAAGTTGTCCCAATTGTCAATGAATGGGATTGCAAGTTCCTTGCAGTATCTGTCTAGCCAGCAATTTACACCAATTGCCTAGACATCCATTCACTGCTCACTCCCCTTCTAGGCAAGATGCTACATATAATTGGGACCCTTCCCCTAGACCAAGATAAATCTATAGCCGACCTGTACTTATCTAGCAGCTCTTCTCTCCTACCCTTCCCAATATCATTTCCACCAGCATTGAGACAGATAATGAGCTTGTTCCCATTACCTGACACGATATTATCCAACCTGTTGACTATGTCACCAACACCAGCTCCAGGGATACACACTCTGTCTCACCTTATCTATATTACAGAAAGCACGGTCCATATATCTTACCTGTAAGTCACCAACCACAATAATGCGCTTACCTCTTTTAGCAGGGGAAGTAGTACCTTTATCTTCACTGGCCACTGAAGTACACTCATCCTGGAGAACAGAAGCGATTTCCTACCTTCAAATCTTCTCTCTAAATTTATTTTGATGTTCCTCCCATTACTGGGAACCACTTGCCACTTGTAGCAGGTGCTGGACTGCTCCTCACTGCTGGTAGCCTTATCGTCCTCATCCCCTTCACCCTCCTCGCAGTGAGTGACAGACTGCTCCTCACCGCTGGTACCCTCTTTCCCTCACCCACTCAAGCCACCTCACACTCACTCCCAAACCCATCGAGGTGAACGTTCAGCCTCCAAATTTCCTCCTGGAGAAGTAGAACCTCCTCCTTCAACACTCTAACTTCAGATTTTAAAAAACTGCAGAAGCAAGCCATGGCTTTGTAACCATCCACACTAATCCCCAAAGCAATTCAGGACCGTATGTCCACTGACCACTGGTGGGTGAACAGAGACAACCGGTGTAAGAAAACACGCCCAAAGTTTTAACCCTCGCTGGGAATCAAACCCGGACGCCTACCGTGTGAAGCGAGAGCTTTTGCCACCAGGCCACGAGCCACTTAATAAAAATAATTTACATGAACAGTTACCAAAACAAATATTTTTTTTTATACCCGTGGAATAGAAAGCATGCATCTTATTTGTAATAAGAAACAGTACCTTAAGGTTAGGTAATTGTAGTGATTAACTAGGTTTACAAAATTGAAGTAGAAAAAAAAATATAAGAATTTAACAATTAGTTTATATATAAATGAAAATGGTGACGTGTTGGCATGATACAGTTACTATATTGGAGTGTATTAGGCAAACTTATGACTAGCTTAAGAATTATGAAGCAATAGTTGTACTAGAATCTTGGTTACAGTCATGTGCAAATTAAGGGGAATCACAGATATCAATAAGTGTAATTTTGTTGTGGATATGTGCAAGATAAAGTAGTTTTCATGTGGTTAGCTACCGGTGAGATTAAATGTTTTTTAAAGGTGCTTTTGAAAATGGAGGTTGTGTCCGTAGTTCTAGAGTTTTCAGGCAGGGAGTTCCAGATTTTAGGCCCTTTTATGTACATTGAATTTTTGTATAGCGGGAAAGTCAAAGAGATGTTTTTGTCTGGTATTATGTCTATGGGTCCTGTCACAACTGTCAAGAAAGTGTTTTAGCTCAGGGTTAAAGTTGGTATTTATGGTTCTATAAATGTAGATTGCAGAGTAGTAAGTGTGGATGTTCTGAACAGTGAGTAAGTTTAGGTTTTGAAGAGTGAGGGGTGGTGTTGCCTAGTGTTGGATTGTGTGATAATTCTTACTGCGGCTTTTTGTTGGGTTATTATTGGCTTTAGGTGGGTAATTGCTGTTGATCCCCAAGCACAAATGGCATATGTGAGGTAGGGATAGATGAGTGAATAGTATAGTGTGAGTACATAGTAACGTATCTTAGAGAGGATCCCCACAGTTTTGGACACTTTCTTTGTTATGTGTTGGATATGAGTGCTGAATTTCAGGTTACTGTCGAGGTGAAGACCCAGGAATTTCCCCTCATTTTGTTCAGCAATAGGAGTGTTGTTGATCTTAATGTTTAATTGTTCATCACCTGCTCTGTTAACAAACATAATATAGAAGGTCTTATCAGTCTTGAGTGTAAGTTTGTTGGCTGTCATCCATGTAGATATTTTTAGTAATTCGTCGTTAACAATGGTGTTGAGCGTGGCAAGATTTAGGTGGGAGATAACATAAGTCGTGTCGTCAGCAAAGAGTATTGGTTTCAGATGTTGTGATACATTAGGAAGATCATTGATTTATAAGAGGAAGAGTAGGGGACCAGGGACACTTCCCTGTGGTATTCCAGTATCAAGTGGTCGTGTCGAGGAGGTTGTGTCTTTAATGGTGACATACTGATACCTATTAGTAAGGTAGGATTTGAAGTGTGCAAGTGCATGACCTCTTATATCATAGTGGTCAAGTTTGTGGAGTAGGATGCCGAGGTTTACTGTGTCGATTGCTTTCCTTAGGTCAATAAGAAGTTCTAATGGATATTCCTTATTTTCCAGTGCTGTGTAAAGCAGGTCTATCATTTTTACGATTGCATCGTTAGTGCTTTTATTTTGTCTGAAGCCAAATTGGCAGGGGTTGAGTATGCTTTGTGTCGTTATAAATGAGTATAATCTCTTGTGCACTAGTTTCTCGAAGATTTTGGATAGCAACGGTAAGTTCGATATTGGCCTATAGTTGTTTACGTCAGTGGGATCACCACCTTTGTGTATTGGTGTATTATTATTATTATAATCAAAAGAAGCGCTAAACCACAGGGGTCATACAGCACCGCAGGGTAAAGTAGGATGCAGGAGGAATGGATTGTAAGAGTGAGAGGGATGATTAGTAGAGAATGGAGTGTAGCAGGATAGTGGATAGTTCAAGGATAGAGTATAGCAAGAGATTGAGGTAGAAAGGACTGAGGGGAGTGCTAGAGGCATAAACTTCAGAGTTTGTGTAGTAAGTCAGTTTCTGTAAAAAAGTCAATGAGAGAGTCAGGATTAAAGGAGGGCCCATCAGCAAGAAGGGAAGGTAAAGAAAGGGCCGCAGAGCGAAGACGCCGTTGGAGGTAAATTCTGTGTGCTCGTTGATAGAGTGGGCAGTCCAACAGAATATGGCGAACAGACACTGGAACCTGGCAATGCTCACAGAGAGGGACAGGGAGCCTCTCCATGAGATACCCGTGAGTAAGACGAGTGTGGCCGATGCGAAGACGGGAAAGTGTAGTCTCCCAACCTCGACATTGGTGACAAGAAGGAGGCCAGAAACCTATACTCGGTTTAATAGAATGAAGTTTGTTATTTAGCAGGTCAGACCAGCGTTGTTGCCAACGAGTGTGAAGGTGGGTAGCAATGACCGCAATATAGTCCGTGAATGGAACACCTCTATATAAAAGTGGAAGGTCATGTACTGCTGACTGCGCAGCAGTGTCTCCCTGTTCATTGCCCTGTACGTCAACATGACCAGGGACCCAACAAAAAACAATATCTTTCTGCTTGCTAGAGATATGGCGTAACCAAAGTTGGATACGAAGAACTAGGGGGTGAGGTGTATCAATTTTACGGATAGCCTGTAAAGCACTAAGGGAGTCTGAAACGACCACAAATGGTGACACAGGCATAGCTGCAATACGGATAAGTGCCACTAGAATGGCATGCAATTCAGTTGTAAATATGCTAGCCGAGGGTAAAAGATGCCCTCGCACGACACTGTCCGGAAACACTGCTGTGAATCCGACGCCGTCAGATGACTTTGAACCATTGGTGTATACTGTGATGGCATGGGAATGAGAACAGAAGTGGTATAGAAAAAAAGAGCGAGAAGCTGCCATAGGTAGTTGGGCTTTTGCGCAAGGTAGAGGAATAGAACAGACACGGACAGCAGGAACTTCCCAAGGGGGTAGGGAAAAGTGAGAAGCCACATCACATGAACATATAAATGCGGTAGCTGAAAGGAAGACAAGAGTGAATGGAGATGAATAGAAAAGGGACGAAGTAAACAGGGGCGACGAACAAATAACTAGCGTCTACTAACATCTGTGACAATCCTATACATGGAAGGATTGCGGAGGTCATGAGAGCGAACATAATATTGAATGCAATGTGCATCACGACGATCGGACAAGGATGGAATGTTCGCTTCTACATAGAGGCTCTCAACCGAGGATGAACGAAATGCACCAAGGCATAAGCATAATCCCTGGTGATGGATGAGATTAAGGCTGGAAAGAGTAGCAGGGGAGGCCGCCGAATATATCTAGTCACCATAATCGAGTTTCGATAAAATTAGGGCAGAATGCAGGCGAAGGAGAGTTCTACGATCCGCCCCCCCAAGAAAGGTGTGCGAGGGTTTTAAGGAAGTTCAGCCGGCTGTGACAAGTTGCCTTCAGAGAGGTAATGTGAGGTTTCCAGGACAATCTACGGTCAAACAGGAGGCTGAGGAACCTGACAGTATCACGTATAGGTACAATGGATGATCAGAGACCACTGAACATCTAGTAAACGTAATTTGATGAGGTTTGCCACTAGAAAATTTAAACCCGTGCGTGGTGGCCCAATCGGAAACCCAGTTGACGGCATGCTGGAGGGAAACTGCAATGAGGTGGCAGTCAGCACCTGCACAAGCTATAGCAAAGTCATCCACGTAAAGTGATGACCAAATATTTGATGGGAGAACAGATGCCAGATTATTTATAGCAAGCAGAAAGTGTTGTGCTCAGAACACAACCTTGGAGGACACCTTCAGCTTGGACAAATTCCGGGGAAAGCTCATTACCAACCTGGACACGGAAATGTCTTTCAGTTAAGAAGGCCTTAAAGAAAAATGGTAGTTTGCCTCGGAGGTCTAAGAAGTGGGCCTGGGCCAAGGTATTATACCTCCATGTTGTGTCATAAACCTTCTCCAGGTCGAAAAAGATGAGGATAACCGAGTGGTTATTAGCAAAGGGATTTCGAATATACCTATCCAAGTGCAGTAAGGGGTCAATGGCAGAATGGCACTAACTAAAGCCATATTGACTAGTGGAGAGACTACTATGAGTCTCTAAATACCACATCAAACGTCTATTAACTAGACGTTCCATCACCTTGCAAACTGCACTGGTAAGAGCAATGGGACGGTAGTGGGAAGTATCATGTCCCGTAGTACCTGGTTTGTGAAAAGGGAGAACAATAGCAGACTTCCAGAGCTGGGGTAGAACTCCTTGCGACCATATAAGATTAAAAAGTCGTAAGAGGACAGCAAGAGCAGACTGATGTAAATGCTGTAGCATACGAATATGTATGCCGTCTGGCCCAGCTGCCGATGATCGGCAAGCAGAGAGTGTTGCCTCCAGTTCTTGAAGGGTAAAAGGCACATTATAAGATTCTTCTCTGAGAGAAGAGAAATCTAAGGGCTTTAACTCGCTGGCAGACTTAGAAGAAAGGAACGAGGGGCATAGATGGAGCCCCTGAGAAATGCGGACCAGATGATTACCAATTTCAGTGACAATGGCAAGAGGGTGTGCTATATCGACACCAGCAACCTGAAGAACAGGAGCCAGGTCGGGGGAGAATTTACCACACAATTTCCGCACTTTCTTCCAGACTGCACTCATTGAGGAAGCCGAAGTGACAGTAGAAACGTAATCTCGCCAGCAAGTGCGTTTAGCGTCACGTATGACACGGCGAGCAATTGCTCTCTTCTGCTTAAAATCAAGGAGTCTCTCTGTGGTTCTGTTATACTGATACCTGCCCCACAGAGTGCATTTCAAACGTACTGCCCGAGCACAAGCAGGAGACCACCAAGGCACACACTTCTGAGAATGCTTGCCTGAGGTTTGGGGGATAGAATGTGAAGCTGCTGTGAAGACGGAGGACGAAAAGAGATGTAAAACCTCATCAATGGAGGACGAGGAAGGAACCTCATGAAAGGCAGTAAGATGTGCGTAAAGGTCCCATTTCGCCCGGTCAAATTGCCAGCGTGGGCTACGAGGGGGTGGAAAATATGAAGGGGACTTAAGGATAATTGGGAAATGATAGCTGTCATGTAAGTCCGGGAGGACAGACCAGGTGAAGTCAAGGACAGTTGAGGAAGAGCAAATGGAGAGATCGATGCAGGATAGAGAATGAGTTCGAGGATCAAAATGGGTAGGAGTACCCGTATTTAAAACATGGAGGGGAAGAGAAGCAAGAAATGCCTCTAACTGAACGCCACGGGAGTCACAGTGCGACCTTCCCCAGAGAAAGTGGTGTGCGTTAAAATCGCCAAGTAATAGGAGGGGTGACGCCAAGGAAGAAACCAGAAAATCAACATCTGGGATAGACAATGCTCGCGAAGGGGAGAGATATAAAGAATAGAGTGTATACCACTTATTCAAGTGGATAATGTAGAGAAGAATGAACATAGAGCTGATGGTATGGAACACCAGTGCGTATAAGAAGAGCACTTTTGTTAAAGGTTCCATCGGATAAAGGATCCGAGGAATACAACAAATCATAGCCTGAAAAGTGCTGAATAACAGAGGATTGCAATTTGGGTTCTTGCAAACAGACACCAACAGGGAAAAAACTGGGAGAGCAACACCTGAAGCTCACCCTGGTTACCCCTGAGGCCTCGGATATTCCACTGCAAATAAGCCATGATTTATGGAGAGAAAGATATAAGTCGAAGTTAGAGGTATCTATGGACTAGGGTTAGAAAAGCCCATGTGTGGAGGAAGCAGAAGACCTGTAATCAAAGGAGGAGTGGGACGCTGTGAAGGAAGGAGGGGGTAGTCGGAGAAGAGAGAGGAGGAGGAACCGGAGGTGGAGCGGTGTCCATCAACGGTTTAGTCTCTGCAAGAAATCCTGCAATAGCCTCCAGTGTTTCAGGAGTCATAGATGCAGGATGTGGGACCACATTAGAGATGAAAGGAGGAGGAGTGTGAGCGACAATCTGGGAGACCACAGACGGTACAAAAGTAGAGGGTGTGGGGATGGAAGAGGAGACTGCCGAAGGGGCTTGGGAGGGGACAGGAGTGGAAGTGGCCTGGGGCGTCACAGTCAAGGAAGGAATGTGGGAGGGGACAGGGGATGAATTCATTGAACTGGGAGGAGGATGAACCTCCACACATGTTACAGAACTAGTCGGAGCCAAAGAACCCGGCAATAGGGATTTTTTGCCGGACTTATGAGAAGAAGAGGGGCGCTGAGGTTTAGGTGAACGAGGGCATGTAGACACAGAACTGTGCGAGTGAGTAGAGGAAGGGGTGGATAGTATGAGATGCCGAGGTAGGGACCTCGGAGCCAAGAACAGCAAAAGGATTCGAGACAGGGGTGACTGAGGATTGGGCGACCACAGAGGAAGCCGGGGAAGTTGGGACCCCACAACGTTTAGCAATGCGAGAATAGGAAATATGGGGAAGTCTCCCTTGAAGGTGTAGATGAGAGACGGCCATAGCGTATGAGAAGCCTTCCGCCTCTTTGAGACAACGGATTTCCCGCTCATTCAGGTAAACCTGACAACGGCGAGAGTACGATGGATGTGCCTCATGACAGTTAAGGCAAGAGGGAGATAGATTACAAGAAGGACTGGCATGGTCGTCCGCACCACAGACTGGGCATTCGGCCATGGACCTGCAATATTTTGCTGGATGACCAAAACGCCAGCAGTTTCTACACTGTTGCAGTGTAGGGGTCACCTTTCGAACTTGTAAACGATGACCTACAATGTAGACCGAAGGTGGAAGTTCACGGCTGTCAAATGTTAAACGAGCTATATTGCAAGGATAATGTCTTCACTTATTGGCAGGGAGGACAAAAGTGTCAACTTTAAGAATAGGGAGTTCCTGGAGCTCAAGCTGCTCGAAAATGTCATCACCACATGTCTGGAAATTCCGTTGGACAATGGTGTGGAGTAAAATGACAGTACCACTACAAGAATTGAGAGAATGATGCTTGTCAATAGTGATAGGAATAGTATCTATGGTCGTAAGGAGGGAAAGATCGCGAGCTTGGCCAGCATTCTGGACCATGATGATGCGAGTGCCACTCTTGAGAGCATGAAATGAGATATCTTTACCTACATGGCATAGGAGAGCTTTACCAATACTATGATCGGAAAGATAGGTATTAGGAGAGGTCGGTCTTAGAGTAAAAAACTTTGTCCATTGAGTAGTGTGAAACAGAGCATTTAAGGGGAGTGGGTGACATGCTGGTCGTTTCTGAGATGAATGAGCAGGAAGTGTCGAATCGTCATGTAAGGGTCTTGGTCATTTGGATGAGGGACCAGAGGCGGTCCGACGTGTGACGGGCGGGCAATTCGAAAATTGCTGCATCGTTAAGGGAGAAGCCGGAATCAAGGTCAGAGAATAGCGAAGGTCAGACGTATCGAAAGGGCCAGTCAGAACCCCAGTACCTGAAGCAGGTGACGAACCAGCACCAGCAAGAGGTACAGGGGTATTAGAGTTGTCTGAAGAGTTGTCCATTGACGAGGTAGGGTCAGAACTAGGTGCGGTATCAAGAATTGGCCTGGGGGTAGGTTCACGGATTAGGGCATCCATGGTTAGGTTACTTCTTTCTTTTTTGTTTTTAAGAAAAATAAGAAAGAAATAAAATAAAAATAAAAAAAAGAATAAAAAAAGGGGGGAACGTGGAGGAATAGCTCCTAGGAGAAATGAAAGGGGCGTAAATCACCCTCCGCACCCAAGAGGACCTCAACACCACAAGTAGTGCAGATACTGCATGGAACCCATGCAATACCCTACCCTTCATGCCAGTAAACCAGCAATCTGGGATAGCAACCTCACATCCACTGAGCCACCTCAGCGGACAAAAGAGAGGGCGGCCGGATATCCGCCACAAAGCATACCGCCTTCGGCCACAACCCCCAGAATCCGAAAGGTGGCAACCAAAGATACACCCGTCGCCCGAAAGATACCCAAGGCCACCCCCGGGGAAACTGGAGAGGGATCGGGACATCCCCAGGCAATCCAGATTCTACGGCAAACTACACCACCGCCAAGGACCTCAATGGAATGGGATGGACCACGATACCCTTCCCACTACCTAGGAACTAGAATGCCTGTGGAGAGAAGCTCCCAGGGTAAAATTGGGAAGGAAATAAGGGAGGGATGAGGAGGAAGAGGAGGAAAGGAAAAAAGGGAGGATGGAGGAGGTGGGATAGGGGAGGGTGATTGGGGGGTAATTAGGTTTTGTCTGAGGAAGAAGACCAAAAGGTCTAATTCCTCAGACCAAGAGCCTCTTCACCACGCCAAGGAGCCCCCCTTGAAGAGGAATGCCTGTGGAGAGAAGCTCCCAGGTTAAAAATGGGAAGTTAATAAGGGAGGGATGAGGAGGAGAAGGAGGAGGAAAGGGAAAAGGGAGGATGGGGAAGATGGTAAAGGGATGGGGGGATTGGGGGGTAATTAGGTTCGGTCTGAGGAAGAAGACCAAGAGGTCCAATTCCTCAGACCGATAGCCTCTTTTCCACGACAAGGAACCCCCCTTAAAGAGGTATTGGCCTATAGTTGTTTACGTCAGTGGGATCACCACCTTTGTGTATTGGTGTAACCCTAGCTGTTTTGAGTAGTGTCGGGAAAGTGCTAGTTTCTAGTGATTTGTTAAAAAGTAATGAAATAGCATGTGAAAGGACATGGTTGGCTCACTTGTATAATAATGGTGGGACTTGAGAAAGATTCCCTGATTTATTTTTAAGTGACTTGATTATCATGGTGACTTCAGTGGGCTCAGTAGGTGCAAGATAAAAGGAGGATGGGAAATTCCCATCTAGGTAATCACTTGCTCGGGAGTTGGTATCTGGGATTTTACTGGCAAGATTTGATCCTATGGTTGAGAAGAAGTCATTTATTTTGTTTACTGTATCAATAGGCTGTAGTGGTGTTTCATTTGGTTTAGTTAGGATAATATCCCTAGTTTTTTTTTCAGTTTGTGGGTGCCCAGAATCTGTGAGACTGTTTTCCAGGTCTTTTTTATATCTCCTCTTGTTTCAGTGAATCTGCTGTAGTAGTATAATTCTTTGGCTTTTTTTATTAGTTTGGTGAAAACTGATGAATAGTGTTTAATAAAATCTGTATGTATGAACCCCCGTTTATATTGTTTTTCATATTGATGTTTCTTGTTAATGGATTTCAGTAAACTGTTAGTTAGCCATGGGCAACCTAGCCGTTTATTCGTAATCTGTTTCATTTTTATAGGACAATGTTTGTTGTATAGTCTAAGTAATTTGTTAAGGAAATTGTATGTCCAATCATTGATACCCTTGGCGTTGGGGAATTCTATAGCCCAGTCAACTGTCTCTAGCTCTGTAGATGAATGGTTCAGAGAACCGACAAGTTGTTAAATTAGACACATATGCAACACTTGGGTATCTTTATTGAGGAAACGTTTCGCCACACAGTGGCTTCATCAGTCCAATACAAAGTAGAAAGGTGTAAGGAGAGGAGGAGTTTGAGGTTATCAGTCCCTCGGCCTGGAGTCGATGTGTTCAGTCCATCAATCTTGTTAGAAGTGTAGCACAAGGCCGTAGAGGTGGCTTATATGCTGTAATCAGGTGAGATGCAGCAGGAGGAGGCAGGTCATAGTGGTATCAACCACTAGTCGAAGTAAGTCCTTGTCCAAAGGTGGTTGATACCACTATGACCTGCCTCCTCCTGCTGCATCTCACCTGATTACAGCATATAAGCCACCTCTACGGCCTTGTGCTACACTTCTAACAAGATTGATGGACTGACACATCGACTCCAGGCCGAGACTGATAACCTCAAACTCCTCTCTCCTACACCTTTCTACTTTGTATTGGACTGATGAAGCCACTGTGTGGCGAAACGTTTCCTCAATAAAGATACCCAAGTGTTGCATATGTGTCTAATTTGTCTCTAGCTCTGCTGTGAAGTTATTTATTAAGGCCTCGTCATGGAGTCTAAATGAAACTTTTGTGTATTCTAGAGGTGGTTTACTAATGTTTGTTAAGAGGAAGGTGGGGTAGTGGTCTATAGTATTATCTGTTATTATCCCTGATTTAATAGGGGCTAGGATATTGGTCCATATATGGTCGATTATGGTTGCACTCGTCTCAGTAAGCCTGGTTGGTTTTGTTATTGTTGGTATGAGAAGTGTGTTGTTCATATTGTTGATGAAATCAGTTACTGGCTGGTCATCTGGTAGGCCAAGGTTGATGTTGAAGTCTCCAGCTAAGATAAGGTGGTGCTTATTCATTTGGTTGTTTGTTATTAGTGAAATGCAGCTACCACCCCAGCCCCACCCTGGGGTCGACAGGACACCAGACGATGCCATATTGTCTGTTCCCTCAGGTAGAGACTCGGAGTGGACAAAAAAATATGAGAATATAGAGATCAAATAAAAAGGGAACATTACTAGAATATGGGAGAATAGACGGTAGCGGTCTATTCTCTTGGGAGTATGCTGCCACCACCTGCTCTTTTAATAGTGGAAGGGATAAAAGAAACGATAGTCATAGGAGAAGGGAGGAAAACACGGAGTTTGGGTTAGAGCAGGAGAAAACCCAGTGATAAATAGTACAGGATAGTTATAATAAGATAGGGGTCCTGATAAGTACTGGCTCTTAGGGTAGCATGGCCTGAAAACGCGAGCAGTAGGCACCTTATCAGAGGCTTGACTCTCCACAGAAAAGAAATAATAACATCAATAGGTTATTGTATTTAGTCTCTGACACATGGACCTTATATACATGGCTCAAAGGGAAGTAAAACATACCCAGGTAAGACCACTTACAATTTAATAAACACATTACAGGGTATCTTAAGTATTAACACAAAAAAAATTCTAGCAACAGATACTTAAATCTTATTAGCAGGCCTGGCTTACTGCTGTTAAAACCACCTCCCCACAAAATTCCCAAGGGACTCCATTACTTTCCATACTGAGGTTTAAATAGTCTTGATACATTCCTGCTTTGGGATACTCCTGAGACCTTCCAAATCCCAGATTACAAGTCTGGTCTGATCCTCCAGGACTATAGTGTTTAAGGTCTCTCTAGCACTCTCCTCTCATCAGTGTCTCTGGTGGATCTCTCCTACTTTGGAGGCATATCTTTGGGGGGTGCCTGGTTGCTGCTAAGACCTAAAAATCATTTTCAGGTTTAGTCACAAAATACACAAACAAGAACTTCTACAAACAAAACAAGATCTTGAAAAAAATATAAGAATGGAATATAATAACAAATTATGAAAACAATAAAAAATGGCATATCAAAAACAATTCAAGATTTTACATAAAAATAAGACAGCTGAAATACAGTAAACAAACAGTATCACTTAACACAATTATAATACACAAAAAAAAGAATGAACACATATGTTATACACAGAATAAACATGAAACATAGGCTAGTATGAATAAGACAGAGGAAAATAAAATAGTGGTACAAAAATAGTAAAAACCTATATAAGCTAGGTTAAGTTCAGTTACATGGGACAGGCAACTTACAGAGAATAAACATAGTTAAACATAAGTAGTAGATATTTAGTAAAAGAGTATTAGCATAAAAGATAGGTTAGGAAAGTTATAGGTTAGAAATAAGAAGTATTAGGGTAGGTCACATGAGTCAAAAGTAACAGTCATTGCACCTTAAATTATCACTATTCTTACAATTTACTATAATCATACAATATACAGGTATCATTTAACTATCATAATAAGGCAAGTTACAAGGTATACACAGTTAATAGGCCTTTTCTTAGAGTGATACAAGATATGCCGGCTGGAGGCTTGTTCCTCCAATGGCTATAACACAAAAGACTGCATTGTAACAATATTTGATCTTCTCTACTTATCTCTCTCAATACAGATTATGAACTCACTTGTTAGCAGCAGTATAATCAATATGAGAAGTTGAAAAAGGCTTCTTAAGCTGACAAAGGTGTGAGAGTGGTCATGGGAACTCTTCCATGTGTTCCCTCCCTTGTTTTGAATCGAATCCTCTCATGTACACAAACTCTTTAAAAATTTCTACACAAGACAGGTCAACTTGCCTCTATAAACCTTATTTCTACTCACAATAATTATTACAATGAATACTAATACTAGAAAAATAATCAGACACAAAGAAAATTAATGTTATACGCTATATTACAGATTAACAAAACTTCTAGAGAAAACATATTGGAACATACAATAACAGAGCAACAGAATGCGAGGGTGGGAATGAAGTGGAATTGTTTTATAGCACCATCTACATAAATAGTAATAATCACAATATTAATAATAATAATAATAATGAAAATTTTCTGAAGCTCATCACTAAAAATTTATACACCACATGTGACCCATTTAATCAGGGAAGGGGTTACTTTATTACACGCCTCCCCGGTCCGGGAAAATAAATTTCTTGGTGAAAGCTTCAGAAATGACAACCTCGTTAACTGCTTTGACACTAGTGGTATGCAGAAACAGAATACATACACCCTCCTTTATTTCTGGTTCATTATTAGACATCTCAGATATCCTCATTGCTATACGGACTACAGCTGACAAACAGTTATTTTAAACACTCCCACATAAGTAACCTCTCCCCTGGGCAAGCTTTCCATCTACAACTCCTCCAATTTGCCCTATAGAGAACCCCGGTAACCAAGACCTGAGCTGGAGGCCTTCAGGTAGCAGAGAAACACTCCCCCTGATTTCTCGACAGAGGCACTTAAGCAGGAAATAACACTCCTCCGAGGAGGCGTCGATACACAACTGACATCCCTTTGGCAACAGACACCATTATAGTAACATCATAAATTAGGGTACACCTTCCTGTATGGCAGTATTCGAGAAAAATGAAAATGAATTACCTATTAAGCACAAAACCTTCCAAGCACTTCCACAATTTTAACTTAACACTAAATTATCTTCAGAACACACAAAGTTAACAAGAAAACGATTCCTCACACAACCAAACAATTCCATTTCCCCTCTCCTCTGTACATAGTCAGCTACAAGTTGGTTACTCAATCCCATCCCAGTCTCACAGGTGGTCTTATAGTTCTAGGTGGTAACCTTTCTTCCTGTTCTTCCTGACCCAAACTTTCATCAAGTTCCACTACAATCTCTGCCCTTCCCTTATACAGTTTAACCTTTTCTGAACCCCTCTTTACTACAGTTCCATCAAATGGGTTTACTAATTCATAACCCTTTCCCTTACTCAACACACTTTCCACACGATATGGGCCAATCCATTTGGAGTTCAGTTTTCTAGAAGTTCCAGACTTAGGATCCTCATTGGAAATCCAAACTAATACCCCTGGACCTATAATTTGATCTTGTCTTCCCATATTGGCCTTGGTCAGATACTCTTTGGTTTTCAACTTGAGGGTATCTTTAATAGCCTGTTTCCACTGATCATGGTGCATGGACAAACTCGGCTCGTCTTCTGGGATGTTCAAATCCCCAACTTCTCGGGACGGTGGTACCCAAATTGAGCACAAAAGGCGACGTACCTAGAGAAGTATGGACGGCCTCATTTAGAGCCTTCACCGTCTGATACAAGTATTTTGGCCATAGGTTAGGATGGTCATTACACAATTTTGCTAGCACTGACTTCAAGGTTCTATGAGTCCTCTCTAATACAGAATTTCCTTGAGGGTGGTAAGGTAAACTGAACGCTTGCTTAATATTTGCTCTCTTACAAAAGTCTTTAAATTCTGCACTGGTAAACTCGCTTCCGTTATCCATTACTACAACTTTTGGCTTCCCGAACACACAGGTATCCTTATGGAATTCTTTGAGGACGGCCTTGGTAGTTTTATTCCTAAGAGGGTACACTCTCAGAAACCTGGAGAAATGATCAATCACTGTCAAACAATACCTATACCCATCCATACCCTGATGTAAATCTATTAGGTCTATTGCAACTCTTTTTCCTTTTTCTTCAACCACTGGTAGTTCCTGCCATTTTCTTACAACAGCACCTGTAGCCCTAAATTTCTGGCAAGTAGCACATGATCTTACATATTTTACAATGTCACGCCACATTCCGGGCCAATAAAAACTTTGTTGCGCTTTTCGGACAGTCTTATGTTCTCCTAGATGATTATCATTGTGCACCAGGGCACAAACTTCCTGAATCATAGACCTTGGGATAACAACAGAATAGGTGAGATGCTTAAATTCTTCCCTTCTCATATATAAAACATCATCTCGTATCTCAAAACATGCTAGTGATCTATATCCTGGCACTTTCTTAGGGATAGATTTTCCCTCAAAATAAGAAAGGAGCTCCTTCCACTGGGGGTCTCTCCTCTGTTCCCGTATCAGTTCTTCCCTGGAAAGGTTGGATACATCTATTCCCCTTACCCGACAGGAGTCATTAATTTTACAATCTGTATAGTTGGGTCTACTCAAAGCATCTGGTACTCTATGACTAATACCTTTCTTATATAGGATCTGAAAGCTATAATCTCTCATCTCAAGCATATATCTACTCATTCTGGGACTATGGGTCTTTTTCTTGAACACATGGATCAAAGGCTGATGGTCCGTTACAATTTTAAACGGTTTTCCCCAAAGAAAATGATGGAAAAACCTACATGCTTGTACAATTGCTAGTGCCTCTTTATCTGTAACTGAATAGCGTTTCTCTGTGTGGTTTAATTTCTTAGAGAAATATCCTACAGCCTGTAAATGAGTATTCCCTTTCTGCATTAATACCGCACCAATATGTTGATCACTTGCATCGGTGTGTAACTCAAACTCTTTATTCAAATTGGCAGTAACTAATACAGGAGCGTCCATCAATTTTTGTTTCAGTACATTAAAAGCTTCTTCACATTCCCGGCTCCACACAAATTTCACATTTTTACCCATCAAATGAGTCAAGGGTGCCGCCATCTTGGCAAAATCTTTGATAAATTTACGATAAAACCCACACATTCCTATGAAACGCCTTACTTGTCTCTGATTTGTGGGTGGCACCATATCTCTAATGCCTTGTAAATTCTTGGGGTCAGGTTCAATTCCCTCCTCTGAAACAACATGTCCCAGAAACTTTATAGATTGTTGGGCGAAATGACACTTAGAAATGTTTAACTTCAGTCCCATCTCTTGCATCCTCCTAAATGTTAAAGTTAATCTGTGTACTAGTTCCTCAAAGGTATCTGCATACAAAATTACATCATCCAAATAGTTTCTTATCCATCCCTGCTTGCTTAGAGGTCTCAGGACTTCCTGCATGACTCTCGTGAAAATTGCGGGTGCCACTGACAACCCAAATGGTAGTCGTCTAAACCTATATAGGTTATTTCCATCAGAGAAGGTAGTAATATCCCTCGAACTTTCCTCTAGCTGAACCTGATAATATGCATCTTTCATATCTAGGGTCACGTAGAACTTTTTTCCTGCTACATTTTCTACCATCTCATCCAATCTAGGCAGAGGTTGAATGTCTTGTTTAATGTGGTTGTTCACACCTCGATAGTCAATGCATAATCTTTTCTTACCATCTGGTTTACTCACTAGGACTATAGGGGCTAAATATGTTGCAGTGGAATCCTCAATAACCTTTTTTTTCAGCATCTCCTCTATCATACCCCTAATTATCTCCTTGGCTTGCTCGGGGTGTCTATACAGTGGCATTCTGACAGGGTCATTGTCCGTCATGGGGATCTGAGCATCAGGCACGTTTATTTTTCCTAGCTCGGAATCATCTAAAATGAATAGTTCATCAAACGACAACAATAAATCCTTTAGTTCCTTTTGTTCCTGGCTATTAAGTGGATCTAACCGTAACTCCTGTAACAGTGATGCCAATCTCTCCCTTCGTGTTTGAGCAACCGGTGTCTGATCACTATGAGGTAACATAGCATTTTCAATAGTAGGGGGAGTTATACTGGCGACCTGTACGCTAGGATTACATATCATACAGTCTACAATATCACCCTTTTGACACGTACGGTCCTGTCCCTCAATTTCATTCTTGAAAACTTCATAATGAGTAGGGCATAACTTAACCTTAACATAATTCCATACAAGCCATCGTACAGTGTTTTTCCTCTTACCGTACCCTTCATCATCAAACAATGATTTATATTCTACTTGACTATCATCCAGGGGCATATAGTGAGCAATGATTGTCCCAGGCTTAATTCTCAACCTTCTACGGTTCCGATTCCTAAGGGGTATGGACACTTGACCTTCATCATCAGACATACACACCATAGCGGGTACACTTAAAACTTTCTTTTCTCCTTTCAATGTGCGAGGCCTTTCAACTAAATATAAGGTTTGTGGTTTCAAACTTCCCACTGACAAGTCAGTACCATTGTATGGTTCAATTTCTAACGTTTTTCTAATCTGGACATAATTTATCTGTTCTTCTCTCTTACTCTTAATCATCTGAACTTTGGTCAATCGCTTGACAATAGCGTAATTTTCTAAAGGGTACTCCTGCGTTCCCCACTGAATCTTATCTTGCTCGGCATCCCACACAAAGGGTGCCCTGGCTATCAGATCTGCACCTAACAGAACATCCACATCCATATATTTATCAGACACAATAATAAATAAATGATGAAACTTTATCTGTGGGCAAACATGCACCCTCAAAAGTACTGAACCCTTCACTTCAAGATGGTGACCCGAGTAAGACTGCAACACCTTAGTGCATCGTCTGATCTGTTCTTGTTTCACCCCTATGGCCTGCAGAGTTCTCTGTGAAATTAGGGTAACTGTACTACCTGTATCTACCAGAGCAGTTACATTAGCATCAGTTACTCTTATGGAGATAACCGGAGTATCGGTTATTCTATTTACTCTTATTGCTACCCTCTCCTTTTCTGGGCTATTCTTTGCAGATAACCTAACTTCTTCCTTTACTGCTTCACCTGAGATGTGACTAGACATGATTGCCATGGATGGGATTCCGAGGCTCCCAGATACATTACTATTACCTAGTCATTGATCTGGGTTGCGTCTGCTAAATGGTGGGGGGGTGTTAAAGAGTGGGGGACTGAATGGCGGAGAAACATTAAGCTGAGGCCCATAACCGGATGGATACCCAGGTGGTCCATAGTATCTGGACTGACCAGCGGTGGTCCGCTCTGGGCAGCTCCAATTTCCTTGCCTGTGACCTAGCTGTAGGCAGTCAAAACAGCTACCAGGAATTGGTTTTCTAGGGCAATTTTGTATCATATGTACTGCACCATTTTTACAATATCTGCATGGGTAGCTGCTATTGGGTGACTTTGGCTCCATATCTACAGGCTTCTTTCCTTCCCTAGCCTGTATCTTATTGACCATCAATAGCCGGTCAGCCCTCATCCGCTCCACCTCAGAAATAAACAGATCCTCACCCGAACCTTCAATGGTAAACATACTTAACCTTTCCCTTTCTTCCAAGCTAAGGTTCTTTATCATAACATGTTTCAATATGGTAATGGGGTTTGCCTTTTCCCCCTAGGAAAAGAGCGAACAACAGCTTGATATTTAATTTTAAATTCTTGGGCAAATCTCCTAGGGTCATCCTCTAGGTCATATTGTAACTGGTAAAGTCTCTTCATAGCCTCGGCCAAACTCTCCGGACCCTGGAACTCTTGGTTTACCATAGCCTCTATCCCTTCTAGAGACCTCATCTCTGGGTTCTCTTCTAGCCGAGAATCTATAAATAACCTCAATTCCTTATCCATCCTAGAGAGGGCAATAAATACTCTCTCCTCCGGGTCATCGGAAATAGCTCGTACTTGATTAAAGAATGTTCTCTTACACATATTTCCCTCCAATCGACTCAAATCATTCAGTTCTAACATTGCTATATCCTTAATATGTAAAGTGGTACTCCTCGCCCTCCTAGGGACAAAAGTGGGGTTAAAAGGGCTTGAGTTTATAACTCTGAAATTATTCTCAGTTAACCCTCTGAGCTGCATGGGATATCTATCTGCCATCATTTGTACCTGGGGATAGTCTCCCCTTTCCTGGGGTCTCTGCAATTCCCTAATTTGTACTTTCTCCCTTTGAGACATAGTATATCTGCCCATATTCCGTACGTTATCCCTATTCCAAGCTTTTCGGAGAGAGTCAAGCAAGAAAAATAATCCCACCGCTGCCACCAGTGAAATGCAGCTACCACCCCAGCCCCACCCTGGGGTCGACAGGACACCAGACGATGCCATATTGTCTGTTCCCTCAGGTAGAGACTCGGAGTGGACAAAAAAATATGAGAATATAGAGATCAAATAAAAAGGGAACATTACTAGAATATGGGAGAATAGACGGTAGCGGTCTATTCTCTTGGGAGTATGCTGCCACCACCTGCTCTTTTAATAGTGGAAGGGATAAAAGAAACGATAGTCATAGGAGAAGGGAGGAAAACACGGAGTTTGGGTTAGAGCAGGAGAAAACCCAGTGATAAATAGTACAGGATAGTTATAATAAGATAGGGGTCCTGATAAGTACTGGCTCTTAGGGTAGCATGGCCTGAAAACGCGAGCAGTAGGCACCTTATCAGAGGCTTGACTCTCCACAGAAAAGAAATAATAACATCAATAGGTTATTGTATTTAGTCTCTGACACATGGACCTTATATACATGGCTCAAAGGGGGAAGTAAAACATACCCAGGTAAGACCACTTACAATTTAATAAACACATTACAGGGGTATCTTAAAGTATTAACACAAAAAAAATTCTAGCAACAGATACTTAAATCTTATTAGCAGGCCTGGCTTACTGCTGTTAAAACCACCTCCCCACAAAATTCCCAAGGGACTCCATTACTTTCCATACTGAGGTTTAAATAGTCTTGATACATTCCTGCTTTGGGATACTCCTGAGACCTTCCAAATCCCAGATTACAAGTCTGGTCTGATCCTCCAGGACTATAGTGTTTAAGGTCTCTCTAGCACTCTCCTCTCATCAGTGTCTCTGGTGGATCTCTCCTACTTTGGAGGCATATCTTTGGGGGTGCCTGGTTGCTGCTAAGACCTAAAAATCATTTTCAGGTTTAGTCACAAAATACACAAACAAGAACTTCTACAAACAAAACAAGATCTTGAAAACAAATATAAGAATGGAATATAATAACAAATTATGAAAACGATAAAAAAATGGCATATCAAAAACAATTCAAGATTTTACATAAAAATAAGACAGCTGAAATACAGTAAACAAACAGTATAACTTAACACAATTATAATACACAAAAAAAAGAATGAACATATATGTTATACACAGAATAAACATGAAACATAGGCTAGTATGAATAAGACAGAGGAAAATAAAATAGTGGTACAAAAATAGTAAAAACCTATATAAGCTAGGTTAAGTTCAGTTACATGGGACAGGCAACTTACAGAGAATAAACATAGTTAAACATAAGTAGTAGATATTTAGTAAAAGAGTATTAGCATAAAAGATAGGTTAGGAAAGTTATAGGTTAGAAATAAGAAGTATTAGGGTAGGTCACATGAGTCAAAAGTAACAGTCATTGCACCTTAAATTATCACTATTCTTACAATTTACTATAATCATACAATATACAGGTATCATTTAACTATCATAATAAGGCAAGTTACAAGGTATACACAGTTAATAGGCCTTTTCTTAGAGTGATACAAGATATGCCGGCTGGAGGCTTGTTCCTCCAATGGCTATAACACAAAAAGACTGCATTGTAACAATATTTGATCTTCTCTACTTATCTCTCTCAATACAGATTATGAACTCACTTGTTAGCAGCAGTATAATCAATATGAGAAGTTGAAAAAGGCTTCTTAAGCTGACAAAGGTGTGAGAGTGGTCATGGGAACTCTTCCATGTGTTCCCTCCCTTGTTTTGAATCGAATCCCTCTCATGTACACAAACTCTTTAAAAATTTCTACACAAGACGGTCAACTTGCCTCTATAAACCTTATTTCTACTCACAATAATTATTACAATGAATACTAATACTCGAAAAATAATCAGACACAAAGAAAATTAATGATACAGTATACGCTATATTACAGATTAACAAAACTTCTAGAGAAAACATATTGGAACATACAATAACAGAGCAACAGAATGCGAGGGTGGGAATGAAGTGGAATTGTTTTATAGCACCATCTACATAAATAGTAATAATCACAATATTAATAATAATAATAATAATGAAAATTTTCTGAAGCTCATCACTAAAAATTTATACACCACATGTGACCCATTTAATCAGGGAAGGGTTACTTTATTACATTAGCGTTTTTAGTTTATCGCTAAAATTTGGGATGTTTGTATGAGGCATCCGGTAAATGGCCCCGATTGTTATCGAGTCTTAAGGTTTTGTGCAGTAAAATTAGCAAAAATATATTCTCCATATTCATCACTATAGCAAGTGGTGTCACAACAGGATATTTCATTAGAGTAATAAATTACAATACCACCCCCAACTTGGTGTGGTCTGCAGTTGTGTATTGCTATGTATCCTGGTAGCGAGTTGATATCTATTGTATCCTGCTTAAGCCAGGTTTCAGTAAGAACAATACATGTGAAGGTTGTCTTTAGGAAATCAAGGAGGGCAAGGAGGTCATCATAGTGTTTGCTTAAGGATCGGATGTTGTAGTTAAGAACTGTTATACTTTTAGCAGTATTTAGGACAGTGTTGGCTTGTGATGCTGTGTAATAGAGGCAGTTCCTTTCCAGTAAATTTTGATTGGGTGTTAGATTATATAGTTAGTGTGACTTTGTAACTGGTCCAAGTCAGACAGAAACGTCGTCGTAAACTCCTCTCTTCTATGTGCGGGTTATTTGTGTTACGTACTTACTCGCCAGTACCTAAATAAACTTACTTTAATTTATTATAGTCATTAGTGGTACAATATCCCTCCGTTTTCTATGGATGACGTTCTCTTTCGATTTTCTATGGAAGTAATATATGGTAAACTGCGTTAAATATTTAATTAGTGTATTCTTTAAGTTTATTTATGTTTTAGAAACATAACAGTTTTTTAATACCAGTATAATCATTGTGTCACTATAGAGTAAGATCTAGTATAAGACTGCCTGAAATGTCTAGGCATACTAGGCATATTATTGGCCTTCTTGTAATAAATAATTCATAAAATGTATTAATAACATAATATGTAAACCCCACTTTGTAATATTATCAGAAATAAAATTGAATTGAATTGAAATGAATATATATACTCCCTCCTTCTCAACACTAGTAAGTAAGCTACCAGCTGCATCAAATACCTTTAACACAGACTCTGATAAGTTTAAAATAGACTATATCAATAAAGAGGTAACTCCAAAAAGAACTAAGCAGGTTAAACCCAACTAATAGCACCGGCCCAGATAACATCCCGTCTAAGTTCCTAAAAGATGGTGCCTCTGAACTGGCAATCCCCATTGCTCACATAATAAATTTGTCCATCACTACTAATATAGTACCAGAGGGGTTCAAGGAGGCCGGAGTTACTCCTATCTTCAAGAAAAATAGTAGGTCTGATGTCAGCAACTATAGGCCTGTTAGTATACTCAGTGTAATATCCAAAATTCTAGAGAGGGCGGTGTACTGTTAAGTAATTAAGTATCTTAATGATGACAACATTCTTCATAGTTACCAATCAGGCCTTAGGAGCTCTTACTCAACAGACACCCCCTAATTAATCTGATGGATTACATGAGAACTGAAATGTCGATAGGGAACCTCATAGGAATGGTAACTGTGGAAATTTGTCTTTGGACTGCCTCCTTGTAAGCTGCCCCCTGGCAAGCCCTGTTGACACCTACACTCTGAGACGCTCCTCTCAGACTCACAAGTGGCTTATGGGACAGAATTCCAAATAACTGCAGCTGCAAGAATTCTCCACCTACATGCATGACTAAAAGGGGGTTAACTTACTTGATGGAGAAGAATTAGTCACCTAGTCTTCCAATCTCCCTAAGTCTTAGTCCCCTTCAAATCGATTCAAGTGGTATTAGTGTCCTGCCTGAAACTCAGAAATCCCTAACTCCAAGGGGGTTATCCTCTAAGCAATATCTAAGCAGTATGGGACACTAGCTTCCAGACTTGTATTTAAGAAGTGACGCTTATACATTCCGATGTAATAGCGTCCGTCTGCTCGAGACCCACAGATAAACTCACTCAGGTTTCCCCCAGAAAACTGGCCAGATACTGAGAGAAAGAAAGGTATTGTCTTACTGTAGTGGGTCTGGATGGAGAAAGATATCCACAGTACTTTGAGATGTCTCCTCCGAGATCCCCAGGTCTGATGGTGGTAGACATGTGAGGGTTTGCCTCGCAGCTGTACACGGCACTTGTTGATGGGATGATGTCTGGTTTGAGAAGAAGGAACTAGCATCTCTCTCCCGTCTTGTTCAAGTGTGGGGCTACCAGTTCTCCTTAGCTAACATAACCTAATGTTCGCCTATTGAAGGCCTAACCTACCTATGTTAAGGTCCTAGGGCTACATTATTAATATCTAAAGTTGCCTCAATAATCCTAATATTAGTTACTAACTGTACAAACTTACCTAGACCTTCCTAGGAGAGTAAATCTATCAATTAACATGTGCTATCTTTCTACCTCTGCCAACTCGTGAATGTGTGTTGTTTGGGTGGGTGTGTGGGTTCATAAACTCAGAGGACCTACTGGTAGCAGGTTAATGTTTCATAAAGGTTATTTACCCTGTGGAACTTTTAGCAAAGAACTAAGTTTCCACAGTAACTTTAGACTTGCAAAAGGCCTTCGATACTGTCAACCACAATTTATTATGTAAGAACCTCTTTAAGGGGGTCCCCTTGTCATGGTAAAGAGGCTATCAGTCTGAGGAATTGAACCTCTTGGTCTTCTTCCTCAGACCAAACCAAATACCCTGCAATCCCCCTGCCCTATCCCATCTTCCCCATCCTCAATTTTCCCTTTCCTTCTCCTCCTCCTCCTCATCCCTTCTTTATTCCCTTCCCATTTTTAGCCTGTGGGATTCTCTCCACAGACATTCTGGTTCCTAGATAGGAAGAAGGGTACCATGGTCCATCCCATTCTGTTGAGGTTCTTGGCGGTGATGTAGTTTGCTGTTGAATCAGGATTGCCTGGGTATGTCCCGATCCCTCTCTGGTCTCCCAGGGGTGGCTTTGGGTGTCTTTCGGGTGAGGGTGTATCTCTGGAGGCCACCTTTCAGATTCCGAGGGTGGTGGCCATTGGACGTATGCTTTGTGGCAGGTGTCCACTCACCCTCTTTTGTCCGCCGAGGTGGCTCGGTGGATGTGAGGTTGCTATCCCGGATTGCTGGTTTACTGGCATGAAGGGTAGGGTATGGCACGGGTTTCATGCTGCATCTGCACTACTTGCGGTGCTGAGGTCCTTTGGGCACGGAGTGGGATTTACGCCCTTTCATTCCTCCTAGGAGCTATTCCTAAACGTTCCACCCTTTTTTATTCTTTTTTATTTTTATTTTATTTTCTTTCTTTTAAAAAAACAACAAAAGAAAGAAGTAACCTAACCATGGACGACCCAATCCTACTACCCATGGGCCCTCCCTGTTACCGCACCCTGTTCTGACCCGGCCTCATTATCGAACCACTCTTTAGTCACTTCCAATACTCCTGTACCTCTTGCTGGTGCCGGTTCATCACCTACTTCAGGTACCTTTTGATACGTCTGACCTTCGCTCTTCTCTGACCTTGATTCCAGCTTTTCCCTCTACGGTGCGGCAATTTTCAGATTGCTCGCCCGTCCCACGTCGGACCAACTCTGGTCCCACATCTAAGTGACCAAGACCCTTACATAACGATTCGTCACTTCATTCTCATTCATCTCAGAAACGACCAGCTCATCACGCACTCCCTTAAACACTTTGTTTCACACTACACAATGGACAAACTTTTTTACTCTTAAGACCGACTTTTCCTACTGCCTATCTTTCCGATCATAGTATTGGTAAGGCTCTCCTCCTCCATGTAGGTAAAGATATCTCATTTCACGCTATCAAGAGCGGCACTCGCATCATCACAGTCCAGAATACTGGCCAAGCTCAAGATCTTTCTCTCCTTACGACCAAAGATACTATTCCTATCCCTATTGAAAAACATCATTCTCTCAATTCTTGTAGTTGTACTGTCATTGTACCCCTCACCATTGTTCAACGGAATTTCCAGACATGTGGTGATGACATTCTGGAGCAGCTTGAGCTCCAAGGCCTCGCTATCCTCAAAGTTGACACTTTTGCCCTCCCTGCCCGTAGGCAAAGACGATATCCTTGCAATATAGCTCATTTAACATTTGACTGCCGTGAACTTCCGCCCTCGGTCTACATTTCAGGACACGTTTACAAGTTCATAAGGTGATCCCTACACTGCAACAGTGTAGAAACTTCTGGCGTTTTGGTCATCCAGCAAAATATTGCAGGTCCATGGCCGAATGCCCAGTCTGTGGTGCCGACGACCATGCCAATCCTTCTTGTAGTCTACCTCCCTCTTGCCTTAATTGTCATGAGGCGCTCCCATCTTACTTTCGCCATTGTCAAGTTTACTTAAATGAGCGTGAAATCCGCTGTCTCAAAGTATCGGAAGGTTTCCCATATGCTATGGCTGTCTCTCATCTACGCCTTCAAGGGAGACTTCCCCGTATTTCCTATTCCCGCATTGCTAAACGTCCCCCCACTTCTGGGGCCCCACCACCCGCAGCTTCCTCTGTGGTCACCCCATCCTCAGTCACCCCTGTCTCGAATTCTTTTGCTGTCCTAGGTTCTGAGGTCCCTACCTCGGCTCCCCATTCTGTTCTCACCTCTACCTCTACTCACTCGCACAGTTCTGTGTTCTCGTCCCACCCGTCCTCTTCATCGCCCGTCTCCTCAGAAGTCCACCATAAAATCCCCATTGTTAAAATCTCACCCCTCCTTCCCTTCTCCAACCAGCACATTTTTCATTCCCAGTTTCCCTTGCCTGGTTCTTCACCTCCAACTAGTTTTGTAACGTGTGTGGAGGTTCATCCTCCTCGTTCAATACCTTCATTCCCTGTCCCCTCCCAAATTTATTTCTCTACTGCCCCTTCCCAGGTTGCTTCCACTCCTGTCCCCTCCCAAACCCCTTCGACAGTTTCCTCTTCCATTTCCTCACCCCCTACTTTAGCACAGTCCATAGTCTCCCCGATTGTTCCTCATCCCCCTCCTCCTTCCATCTCTAATGTGGTCCTACATCCTGCATCTTAATCTTCTGAAACGCTGGAAGCTATCGCAGAATATATTATGGAGACTAGAACGTTGATGGACACCGCTCCACCTCCGGTTCCTCCTTCTCTCTCTTCTCCATTTACACCCCACCTTCCTTTACAGCGTCCCACTCCTTCTCTGCTTACAAGTCTTCTGCTGCCTCCATACTTGGACTTTTCTAACCCTCCTACTCTATAGATACCTCTACCTTCGACTTGTATCTTTTTCTTCATAAATCATGGCTTATTTGCAGTGGAATATCCGAGTCCTCAGGGGCAACCAGGGTGAGCTTCAGGTGTTGTTCTCCCTGTTTTTCCCTGTTGGAGTCTATTTACAAGAACCCAAATTACACTCCACTGTTATCCGTCCCTTCTCGGGCTATGATTTATTATATTCTTCGGATCCTTTTTCCGATGGAACCTTTAACGAAAGTACTCTTCTTAAATGCACTGGTATTCCATACCGTCAGCTCTATGTTCATTCTTCTCTACATTACACTGCAGCCTGTATCCACTTGAATAAGTGGTATACACTCTGTTCTTTGTATCTCTCCCCTTCTCGGGCATTGTCTATCCAAGATGTTGCTTTTCTGGTTTCTTCCTTGCTGCCACCCCTTCTGTTACTTGGCGATTTTAACGCACACCATTTTCTCTGGGGAGGGGGTCGCACTGTGACTCCCGCAGTGTTCAGTTGAAAGCATTTCTTGCTTCTCTCCCCCTCCATTTTTTTAATACGGGAACTCCCACCCATTTTATTTTGATCCTCGAACTTATTCTTTCTTTTGCATCGATCTCTCCATCTGCTTTTCCTCAACTGTCCTCGACTTCACCTGGTCTGTCCTCCCGGACTTACATGACAGTGATCATTTTCCAATCATCCTTATTTCCCCTTTGTATTCTCCACCTTCTCGTAACCCACGCTGGCAATTTGACCGGGCGAAATGGGACCTTTACACATCTTACTGCCTTTCATGAGGCTCCTTCCTCGTCCTCCATTGATGAGGTTTACATCTCTTCTCGTCCTCCATCATAACCGCAGCTTCACATTCTATCCCCCAAGCATTCTCGAATGCGTGCCTTGGTGGTCTCCTGCTTGTGCTCTGGCAGTACGTTTGAAATGCGCTGCGTGGGCAGGTACCGGTATAACAGAACCACAGAGAAACTCCTTCATTTTAATCAGAGGAAGCAATTGCTCGCCGTGTCATATGACGCTAAACGCACTTGCTGGCGGGATTACGTTTCTACTCTTACTTCGGCTTCCTCGTTGAGTGCAGTCTGGAAGAAAGTGCAGAAACTGAGTGGTACTTCCCCCGACCCGGTCCTGTTCTTCGGGTTGCCGGTGTCGATATAACACCCTCCTGCCGTTGCCACTGAAATTGGTAATCATCTGGTCCATATTTCTCAGGGGCTCCATCTATGCCCCTCGTTCCTTTCTTCTAAGTCTGCCCCGAGTTAAAGCCCTTAGATTTTTCTTCTCTCGGAGAAGAATCTTATAATGTGCTTTTTACCCATCAAGAACTGGAGGCAACACTCTCTGCTTGCCGATCATCGAGCCTGGGCCAGACGGCATACATATTCCTATACTACAGCATTTACATCAGTTAGCTCTTGCAGTCCTCTTACGACTCATTAATCTTATATGGTCGAAAGGTTCTTTCCCAGCTGTGGAAGTCTTCTATTGTTCTCCTTTTCGCAAACCTGGTACTACGGGACATGATACCTCCACTACCGTCCCATCGCTCTTACCAGTGCAGTTTGGAAAGTGATGGAACGTCTAGTTAATAAACATTTGATGTGGTATTTAGAGACGCACAGAGTCTCTCCACTAGTCAATATGGCTTTCTGTAAAGGCCGTTCTGCCACTTGACCCCTTACTGCGCTTGGATACATATATTCGTAATGCCTTTGCATTATCGCCATCTCTTTTGACCTTGAGAAGGCTTATGACACAACTTGGAGGTATAATATATTGGCCCAGGCCCACTCCTTAGGCCTCCGAGGCAATCTACCATTTTCCTTAAGGCTTTCTTAACTGAAAGACATTTCTATGTCCGGGTTGTAATGTGCTTTCCCCGAGTTTGTCAAAGCTGAAGGTGTCCCCCAGGGATGTGTTCCTGAGCACAACACTCTTTCTGCTTGCTATAAATAATCTGGCATCTGTTCTCCCATCCAATATTTGGTCATCGCTTTATGTGGATGACTTTGCTATAACTTGTGCGGGTGCTGACTGTCACCTCATTGCAGTTTCCTCCAGCATGCAATCAACCGAGTTTCCACCTCTCACGGGTTTAAATTTTCTAGTAGCAAAACTCGCTAAATTACGTTTACTGGACGTTCAATCCATGTTTTCTTGTCTTTGGGATAATAGGGCAGACAGCAAGCACTTGAACAAAAAGACTGACCACAAAAAAACAGCTTCTTACCCGGAAATCACAACGTGAAAACTGTGCCACTAGTTGACCTCAAAAAAAATTCTGCTGCCACACTCCACATCAAATTAGAAAAAGTTTGTGAAGGCCTTGAACAAGAATGGAACTGCTTTCAAGTACCTGGAGTCAAAGTTTCCTCGTATAAGTGAAGGCAAGCTAAAGGCAGGAATCTTTGTTGGCCCTCAGATTCGGGAATTGATGAAGGACAAGCATTTTGATGAAGCATTAGCAGGTGTCGAGGTGAATGCCTTGTTTTAATTCAAGCAGATTGTCCACAACTTCCTGGGAAACAGGCGCTCCCCCGAATATGAAAAAATGATCCAAGACCTGATTTCAAGTTTCCAACAACTTGGGTCTAGACTGAGTGTGAATATACCCCATTTTGCACTCACATTTTGACTATTTTCCCAACAATTGTGGGGACTACAGTGAGGAACAATGAGAGGAGTTCCATCAGGATATTTGTACCATGGGAACTCGATACCAGGGCAAATGGAATGTCAACATGATGGCGGTTTGTACTGGTCGTTGAAACGTAATGGTCTCGATGCCCGCACAAGCGACAATCAAAGTGGTCCTCCTTCCTTTGATTCAATATGTAGGCTAACTATTAGGAACATATTGTTTAAATAAAATCATTTAATTTGATTCATGTTGATTTGGAATTCATATGTTCTTAAAACTAACAATGTGCTTTTCCATGATTACTTGCCTAATTTTAATAAAGTAGCAATTTATTAAAAATTCACATTTTTATTATCATTAATTTGTATTGTATTCAAAATCTTTACGTGATAGAGCAAAATGGTTTAGATATTTACAATCAGCAGACAATAATATGTAGATCGCAACCATGAATAAAAATAAAAATAAAATACATTCCAAATGCAGACCAGTGATTATTCATCCCTTCCTCTGTGTTCCAATTAAGTCCAAGCATGTTGTAATCAGGAATTTCAGCTTCAGGGAAATCTTCTCTGATAAGTTCCCTCAGTTGAGTTGAATTAGTATTCCACATCCTTAGAGGCATTTTTGCTTCTTTCATCTCCTTGTTAGCTTCTCTGTATAAGGATTTCAAATCCTCCTCTTTATTCACAGTACCTTGACGATTGTCCACATAATTGTTTTTATTTAAGGTTTCTGAAGGACTTTCAGATTTCCTCATATGTGTATTGAGTGTAGCTTCTAGCAAGAATGAGAAGATGTTGCACTAAATAATACTGACTTGAAACGATATGTTTTCACAGGACTTTGAGGGTCATGTGGATTTTCAGGCCACAAGAATCGAGTATAATCTCTATCTATTACTTTTAGTCCTCTTAAGAAAGTTTTGGAAATATCAGCTAACATTACTTGCAAGTGCAGGTAATATAAATGTTATTGCTATAACAGAGACCTGGTTTAACTTGAAAGATAGAGAAATGCCTTCAGAATGCAACATACAGAGTTATAAACTATTCCACACTGAAAGGTCAACAGGAAGGGTGGTGGAGTGGCTATGTATGTCAGAGATAATTTAAATTGTTGTGTTAGACAAGATATAAGATTAGAAACATCGGACACGGAATCTGTTTGGCTACAGTTTCTCGAAGGTCGTGAAAAATAATTTTGGGTGTGATTTATAGGCCCTAAACCTTGATAGGGAGCGCGGTAGGCTGCTATGGAACGAAATTCATAAGGCGTCTAGATATGAAAATGTAGATGAATGGTTCAGAGAACCGACAAGTTGTTAAATTAGACACATATGCAACACTTGGGTATCTTTATTGAGGAAACGTTTCGCCACACAGTGGCTTCATCAGTCCAATACAAGAAGAAAGTAGTAATAAAAGGAGGAGTTTGAGGTAATCAGTCCCTCGGCCTGGAGTCGATGTGTTCAATCCATCAATCTTGAAGAAAATACAACATAAGGCAAATAGAAGTTGCTTATATACTGTAGACAGGTGAGATGAAGGAGGAGGAGGCGGGGTCATAGTGGTATCATCCACTAGTCGAAGTAAGTCCTTGTCCAAAGGTTTGGACAAATGTTGAAGAATCCCTTTGTATCAAGATCCCAAGAAGTTGCTGTGTCAGACAGGATGTAGATGAATGGTTCAGAGAACCGACAAGTTGTTAAATTAGACACATATGCAACACTTGGGTATCTTTATTGAGAAACGTTTCGCCACACAGTGGCTTCATCAGTCCAATACAAAGAAAAAAGCAGTAATAAAGGAGGAGTTTGAGGTAATCAGTCCCTCGGCCTGGAGTCGATGTTGTCAGTCCATCAATCTTGAATAGAATAACAGCATATGAGCAGGGGGAGCTTATATACTGTAGACAGGAGAGGTGCAGGTGCAACATCGACTCAAGATTGAGGGCCTGACAACCTCACACTCCTCCTGTTCTTCACGATTCTCCTTTGTATGGACTGATAAGCCACTGTGTGGCAAACTTTCCTCAATAAAGATACCTAAGTGTTGCATATGTGTCAAAACAACTTGTGGTTCTCGAACCATTCATCTACATCCTGTCTGACAGCAACTTCTTGGGATCTTGTACAAAGGGATTCTTCAACATTTGTCCAAACCTTGGACAAGGATTACTTCGACTAGTGGATGATACCACTATGACCGCTCTCCTGCTTCATCTCACCTGTCTACAGATATAAGCAACTTCTATTTGCCTTATGTTGTATTTTCTTCAAGATTGATGGATGAACACATCGACTCAGGCCAGGACTGATTACCTCAAACTCCTCCTTTATTACTACTTTCTTCTTTTATGTGACTGATGAAGCCACTGTGTGGCAAACTTTCCTCAATAAAGATACCCAAGTGTTGCATATGTGTCTAATTTAACAACTAGATATGAAAATGTTGTGTTAATGGGAGATTTTAACTTTAGACAAATTGATTGGAACAATGTGACCGGAAATATTGAGTCTAGTGACTTTCTTGATACGGTTCTGGATTGCTTTTTAAAACAGTTTGTGACAGAACCAACTAGAGGAAACAACCTGCTTGACTTGGTTCTTGCCAACAAAGAATCACTAGTTAATAATCTTGAGGTTAATGACGAGCTTGTGGGAAGTGATCTCAAATCACTTAGTTTCAATATATCATGGAATTACCCAGACAGCTGCAATCAAGTTTCTGTCCCAGATTTCTGCTTCGCCGATTTCATGGAACTGAGAAATTACCTGGGTGGGCTCGAGTTTTCCCTGAAGTAAGTTTATTCTTTTCTCTGAGGATGAGGTCCCAGACCAGCTCCAGAAGTGGTACCCCTATATATATATATATATATATATATATATATATATATATATATATATATATATATATATATATATATATATATATACAAACGAGTGGTATTTAATCAATACCAACACTGCGAGTAGCCAAGGACTCTATCGCATGTCGTTTTGGCCTGCCTCATGGTGAGTGAAAATCACATGATGCTCTAACCCATCGTTTACCAAGAGGTGGGCTGAAACGACATGGGTTCGAGTCCTCGGCTAGTCACACTGTTGTTATTGATTAAATATCACTCCTCATGGTTACAATAATATATATACTGCTGGTGGAGGCTATTACACCAAACGGGAGTAGAATGAAATTAGCTCAGAGGCGTCCACATCACCGTATGTTCTCGGATCACGGTAAAACACATAGCTAAGCTGGGTGCTTGATTCTTGTAGGATTATGTAGTCATGTGGTTAGAGCATCAAGTGTTATTTTCACTCACCATGAAACGGGCCAAAGCAACATGGGTTCGAATCCTCGGCTAGTTATTGATTCAATACCCATCGTTCGTTGTTACAATAATATAAAATACTGCACGTGGAGGCTAATACACCAAACGACACATAGAATGAAATTAGCTCAGAGGCTCCCACACTGTATGTCCTCAGACCACGATAAAACACCTAGCTCTGCTGGGTGCGTGATTCTTGTAGGATTTGAGGGTTAGTGCGTCATGTGTGATTTTCGCTCACCATGAGGCAGGCCAAAAACGACATAGGTTCGAATCCTCATCTAGTCGTAGTGTTGTTATTGATTCAGTACCACTCGTTCGTGGTTACAATAATATAAATTACTGCTCTTGGAGGCTAGTACACCAAACGAGGAGAAGAATGAAATTGGAACAGAGGCACCCACACCCCTGAAAGTCATCGGATCACGGTAAAAAACATAACTCTACTGGATGCGGATTCTTATAGGATTGCTTGGTTCTGTGGGTTAGAGCGTCATTGTGATTTTCGCTCACCATGGGGGCGGGCCAAAACGACATTGGTTCGAATCTTCGGCATACATACACACACGTGTGTTTGTGTGTGTGTACTCACCTAAATGTACTCTTCTAATTGTGGTTGCAGGGGTCGAGACTTAGCTCCTGACCCCGCCTCTTCACTGATCGCTACTGGGTCCTCTCTCTCCCTGCCCCATGAGCTTTATCATACCTCGTCTTAAAGCTATGTATGGTTCCTGCCTCCACTACATCACTTGCTAGAATATTCCACTTCCTGACTACTCTATGGCTGAAGAAATACTTCCTAACATCCCTTTGACTCATCTGAGTCTTCAACTTCCAATTGTGACCCCTTGTTTCTGTATCCCCTCTCTGGAACACCCTGTCTCTATCCACCTTTTCTATTCCACGTATTTCACGCAGTATTTTGTATGTCGTTATCATGTCTCCCTTAACCCTTCTGTCCTCCAGTGTTGTCAGGCCGATTTCCCTTAACCTTCTTCGTAGGACATTCCCCTTAGCTCTGGAA